>DF363624.1:0-17247 GCA_000787875.1 Solanum virginianum
AAAACCCTCATTTAGGTGTCATGAAATCCATCTTAGAAATTTATCATCATTTATAGTCTCATAATTCATGTCATGTGTAGCCTCAATAAGCATAAATCAACTCATGGAAATAGATTCAATAGATATTCATGCATACTTCATCAATACTTGAAGAATCCAATCTCAAATTATGTTTATAATACATAGTAGAATTTACCCATAAAATATCCAACATTAAAATTATGAAATTTGATAAAGAGGGGAGGTTTGGGTTCATGGGTGAAAGAAACCCATGAATAAAATCCACATACCTTAAACCTTGAATTTCTTGAAATTGAATTGGGGAAGACTTGAGAATTGATATGGATTCTTGAAATCCAAGGCTTGTTCTTGAAATCCTTGAATTTGAATGGGGAATTTGATGATATTTTTTGGAAAGGTTAAGAGAGGATTTGTGAGTTCTAAAGTTAAAAAATGACTAAGGATTGAGGATTTCACATTTAAATGGGCATTGAGTTATTACCCAAATGTCCTTGGACGAAGTAGGAAAAATAGGGGAAAATTACACTGGTCTATGCCCTAGGCGCGACGCAGACCAGACGCGCACATAAAATAACACTGTGCCTCGCCCTAGGCGCGTCGCGCCCTGGGCACGGACGCACACTATTTCTGGTGCCCGTTGTGAAAATTATTTTTCGCTACGGGTTTTCTAAAATCCGAGGGTTATCCTTTTTCCATATAATTTTGCCCCTGAATAAGAATATGAAGTTGAATTTTCGAAATCATGCACGATTTTTGAGATATTTGAAAAATACAATTATGGGGCATTCCGAAGCAGTTGAGGGGTATTTCACCTCCCAAGTAGCACTTTATTAAATGTTATGGCATGACAAAATCCTTCTCTAATCACGTTTTCTTAATATGGTCGATGACCGACACTACCCAAAAGTCCTTAGGTTGCTTCAATGCCTTACAAATATTGAACACAACCTCCTCCTCGTTCACTCCAAACTTCAAGTCTCCTCTCTTTACATCAACTTTTAGACCTTAACCAACACATCATGCAAAATAACAATCGGTAATTTGATGGACCGATCAACCATAAGCAATCTCATCATCGTGGGTGGAGGAGTGTCCAAGCGCAATTCTTAAAAAATGGCTAAAAGGCATAAGGTTGATGCTGGCCCCAAGGCCGCACAAAGCTTTACCAAACTTACAAGCCCCAATCGTGCATGGGATAGTAAAAGCACCTGGGTCATCCTGCTTTACTATAGAATTGGTGGTTATAATCACACTACATTAGTGTGATACCTCGATTGTCTCACATTCCAAGTTCCTCTTCTTGGTCACGAGTTCTGTCATAAACTTAGCATAACTCGACATCTCCACGAGGGCTTCTACCAATGGGATATTAATAGAGAGAGAGAGAGAGTTTAATATGGATAAAAACTTCTGAAGTTTGGTGTTGTCATTCTTTCCCTCCAGCCTTTGGGGAAAGAGAGGATCACTTTTCACTTGGGGAGCCTTTAACTTTGAAGATGAAGCAAACATTTTTAGGGGTATATTTTTCTTAATCTAATCACCCCCAACTTTCACATTGCCATCACTCCCGGGATTGCCAAAAAAGTTACCTTCCTCATCAACCACTGTATCACCCTTTACTTCTGGGTCATTAGCACCCTCAAATAAAGAGGCCTTGGTTCCATTTCCTAGCTCAACATCCGATGAAGGTGCAACTCCTTCAAAAACTTTGCCACTACGCGTGGTAATGGCCATGCAATGTTGGTTGTTATTTTTCAGGCAACCTGTGTCACTAGTTAAGCCTCATTTTGCTCATTGGTTGAGAAGAGTTAAAATAGTCCCTAGTTGTGTTTCCAAGTTCTGGATTGAAGCCAAATATGACATACGATTTGACTCAATTGGGAAAATTTTAACTTTATTTATTTTAGCACTTTATCCGATGCCTCCACTTTATTAAGAATTCTTGTGAGCATATCTTCAGTATGAAAGCCTTTTGAATTCACCATAGGCTTCTTAGGATTCATCCTATCATGACCCCATTGAAACTCTTAAATGCAATAGTTATGTGAACAGTTAAAACTTGCAACTCAGGGTTCAAACTTTTAACAAACAACTAAATCCTCTCCTCATTTATAGTCATTAACTTAGTAGTATATCTAGACAAAGCAAGAACTTAGCTCCAAATAATGTAGCTACAGTCATACTACCCTACTCAAGTGCCATATATCTATCTTTATTGCGATCCCTCAAGGTCCAAGGCACATACTTCTCCAAAAATAATATATAAAACTAGGCCCAAATAAGTGGTGGTAAGGCTGGCGATCGACATTCTACAAAATCTCTCACTACTATTTAGCCTCGACCTGAGGTTGGAAAGACACAAACTCCACTCCGTGCTAGTGCATAATACTCAACTTATGCAGCTTCTCAAGCAATTCAAAATGAACTCATAAGCATCTTTCATTTTTTGACCATTGGAATACTAGTGGCTTCAGCTTCAAAACCTTCATTAATATCTCATGCTCCATAATAATCATCATAGAGCCCATACAAGGGCAAAAGAATGCATCATCACCCAAAGTTCCCTCCCATATTAGGGATTGCAGCTCCAATGAGGTCGTAGACAGGAGCTTGGGTGATGGACACCATGGATATGACTCTAGAACCAACCATCCAACTCCAAAAAGTCAGTATCTACTGTGCAATTGTTGGGTCCAAGGGAGGAAGTCTTACAGTATCATCCTGAGCATTCTCTTTTGCATCTGTATTCTTCTTTACCTCAATCTCCATATTCTCTTTTATCTCTAACTGAGGTGCAAGTTGGGTCTCTCTTACTAGTACCTTCTCAGCTTATGCCACACCCTGGCGGGTGCTACCCTTCCTCTTCTTCTCTGTTGGCCTCTAACCCTTATTGCAAGCTAGTTGGCACAGTCTGGCACCATTTTAATGCATGTTGACCGTATGTGGAAGAAGAGCCAAAGAGGTTAAATATCAATTTGGATTTCCAGATACCAATTGAAATCTAGACATAACATGAAAAAAAAAAGGAATACGTAAGAGAAATTTCCTAAAATCTTTACCCTCTCAAAGAAAAGTGCAGATGCCTTTGTATTATTCCAAAAGACTTTACTAGGCTCATTTTTGAAATCAACCTCTGTATCTCTAGGAGGTAATAGTAAGGTTTGCGTACATTTTACCCTTTCTAAACCCCACTTGTGGGATTTCGCTGGATATTATGTTATTATTGAGATCAACAAATCAATGTTCCAATACCAACTTTACCAAAGTATCTATGGTTGCCCAAAAGATGTTGTCTCACCCTTGAATTCTAAAATCAATGATCTCTCTCCGCAACCGCCTAAAGATGCTCCGTACTCAATAAAAAAAGACCAAGTGTGGTCTCAATACACATAATAATAGTGTACTGGTAGAATCACACGGTTATTTCAATTAGTAAGATATATTACCAAAAAAAATACATTAGATCATATATATATGGAAAACACAAATTCAAGTTCCAATTTGATATACCAATCCATGATTATTAATCTCAATGCAAATTCAACAATAGTCCTCTCAAGGGACCCACACCCAAACAACTTATGTATCAGAATGTGACACCCACTCTAAAGATGTGTTAGAACATGATACTCGATCTAATAATATGTCGAAATGTGACACCTGATTCAAAGATATTTCGAAACATGACACCCAATTCAATAATATGTCAAAACATGACACCCACTCCAAAGATGTATCAAAATGTGATACTTGATCCAATAATGTATCGAAATATAATATTCTATCCAAATATATATCAAAACATGATACATGATCCAATAATGTATCGGACATGACACCTAATCCACAAGCATAGTCACAATCACAATAACAACCACAATGAATAATTTACAACTTGTCAAGTTCAAATAATAGGTTCATTGTATGTAATTTGATTATGAGAAATCATCATTTAGTATTATATCATTATTCTCTTTTTAACATAGAAGAAAAAAATACCATGAAGTAGTTAACAGACATATGTCACACAAATAGGAATATTAAATCATCATAAACCTCGAATTAAGCCTTGACTCTATAGAGCCAAAGTTTTTTCCTTTTCCAAAGTCTTAGCTTGTTCTTGGTATATAAACAACTTAGAAAAATATATAACTAAAAGCAATGGCCTAATCTGCCGAATTATATCAAAATCCTAACTCTTGGCCATTTTCATGATCATCTCTCTCAACTGGGGATTCTACCCTAATAATTAAAGGTCTAGATACTTTCATATAATAATTTCTCATAGAATCTAAGATCTACTAATCAAATTATAAGTTAGAAAAATGATTAACTAACCTTTAATAATGACTAGTAGAAAATTAAAGAGAAATAACCCTAGGTTATTTTTTTGTCTCTCAAAGATGAAATGGGAGAAATAAGAATGAATTTGAGACTTTTTTACTTAAAACTAATGATTATCCTACCATGACGGCCACTTATCTTATCGTGGTGGATTGCACGGAGATAGAAACTTCATGAATCGCATCCCAACCTCTGTTTTATAACACCCTCTCAAATCATGATGTTCTAGAATATACCTTTTGT
Source organism: Solanum virginianum (assembly GCA_000787875.1). Classification (NCBI taxonomy): domain Eukaryota; kingdom Viridiplantae; phylum Streptophyta; class Magnoliopsida; order Solanales; family Solanaceae; genus Solanum; species Solanum virginianum. The sequence continues at coordinate 4,609 of DF363624.1, forward strand.
GCCAATATCAATTTGGGGGGGGGGGGTTCTACTAGCCCAAATTTAATTTCGTAAAGTTATACATACTTCTTATCACATCTTCTCTATTAACTTGAATAATATGTAATGACCCAACCCGTCGTTATGGGTAGGTTAATGTAAAAGGAAATTGATCCAAAATTTTTTTTATAGTAAGTTGAAAATTTTGAGCCTAGGTCAGTTTCAAATGAAATTTGAGTCTTGTGGGGCCTAGGACAATCCGGTAATGGATTGGGAGTTAGATTTTAAGTTTGATCATTCAAGTTGATTTAGTATGTGTATGATTTACTGTATTATGCTTGCTTGATATATATTTCAGTTATTAGAGTAGCCGCGCAATCTTACTAGTACATTATTGTTATGTATATTGATAGTGCACTTGTTTTTTTTTAATTGAGTAAAGAGTATCTTCAGAAGGCCGCAGAGAGACCTCAGTTGGTTGATCGTTAAGTTCAGAATCCAAGGGTGAGCTAGCATTTTCCGAACTACTATGGATTCTTCCACTATCTTGGTCCACTTATTCCTAGATTTGGACTCCATTTATTTTCTTGTTGGGATTTCGGGTTTGCATCTCTGTGTGTTAGGCTTGTAGTTAGAGTTTTGGTACAATGTCTTCCAGTTTCAGGGGATTGTTTGTTATTAGATTATTTTTGTTAAATTTATGAGAACTCAACTACTTGCTTAATTGAACTTACTTCTATAACTTTAAATTGGTTGAATCGTGTTAGTTGGTTAGTTGGGTTAGAGTATCAGTTCTCCCATTGGAGGGTTAGTATGGTTACCACTCACAGTCCATTCAAGGTTATGAGATGATCAAACTCACAATTTAATCCTCAACCCATTACCAGATTGCCCTAGACTCCCATGACTCATAGTTCATCCAAAGTTGGCCTAGGTTTAAAATTTTCAACTCACTACTCATAATTTTCTGATTGATTTTGTTCCCCATTAATCCACCCATAATGACGGGGTTAGATCATTACATTCAAAATGTTTAATTTGCGCGAATTATTAATTGTTCATTTCTGTTTAGCTAAAAAAAAAGTAACCAAATTTCATAAGATCATTAATTGTCCATATCATAAACAAGGGTATCATATTCAACCTTCCAATAATTCAACTTATGAAAAATATTAGTACCTTTTGACTGCTTATAATAAATGAATTTAAGTTGTTGAAGCTTTTTTAACATCTTTATAAAAAATTTTGTTCTTTTTGATGACTCAAACCTACAATTTTGAAATCGAAGATGGAGGATTTACTATACGAATCCCTCTTATCATTATTGAAGCTTATTTATATGGGCTTTTTTTAAAAAACAAAAAGAAGTAAATAAATATCTGACATTTTATTATTGAACAAGTTGAACTTTTATTTTTTTTAAGAATTTCAAAATCAAATGATAGTCATATTATTATTTATATATAGCAATTAAATAAAAAAGTACTAAAAAACTTGCCTAACTAGTAGATAAAATTCAAGATTTGATTCCTAACTTCATCTCCAAACCTCAATTAAAAAAAATGGACGAAATAACATTTATATATTCAGGTGCTTTAGTATTTGATATCTCACGCATTGTCGAATATATATTATTGGACACCTTTCAGTATACATTCATATTTTTTCTTTATAGAAATACCCAAATGAGAATGCGTTGTGGCTTTGAAATCTAGCCACAAAGTACTTTAACTAGGTATATCCAAAATCTTATCAGTGTGTCTTGTGATTTTCAAATTGGCTCTAAATCCATCATTAGATCCTATATTACTTTCAATGCACTTTACATACTTATTATCATGTCTAAGTGATATTATAATAATATTAGTCCTTAGTTACATTCACAATGAATAATAATATTTCAAATATTTGTTATCATATTTTAATGTGTTTTCAATTGATCAAATTTTAAATTAATGCACATATATAATTTGTAAGGTAAAAGTTATAATTATATGAAGTATAATGAAATTATAAAGAAGGTAATATCATATAAAATACAAGTAAATTTTAAATTCTTTTTTTTAATAATTAAGTACTATCTTTTTTATCACCAAAATAGTATTTGCATCACATCTAAATTATCACAATCTACTAGATTTCTACAATATATTAATATCTATACAAAAAAAAATAATCCAAAAAACTACCTACTTGACTTCATCTAAAACTTTAAATGCCTTTTCATTAATATGGTTAGGGCGGTTTGAATAAAAATTAATCCAAATATGAAAATTGAATCGATCGATTATATAAATTAATTTTTATTTGATCTAATTTTACAATTTTAATAATTCATGATATTTGATTTGATTTTGTTTGAAATAATTAAAAAAATAATTGAATCAAAGCGATTATATACATATTTCTTATAATCATTTATGTATAACATATTATTTTTATGAACAATTTTTATGCGAAAAAATTATAGCACTCGAAAGAGTAATGTATGATGCGTATTTTATTTGTACAATAATGTTTGTAGCTTGTGAATTATTCATCAAGTTTATGTCGTTTAGTACATTGAATTAGCTAACAATATCATTAGGAAGTTAAATATAATTGGAGTTTTGATAGAAAAATTACAAGATCTAAAATGACGCAGAATCAATTTAATTTCTTTTGAATAAATTGTTATCTTTTTCTCTCTCTTTTGTATGAATTATTGATTTTATTTTCATGTATATAATCGAACAATCGAACCAAAGTGAATCGAAATCGATAACAATCAAACTAATAAATATAAATCATATTTATTTTTATTTGATTTTAAATATTCAAAAATTAATTAAATAAATTTAGTTATAATTTTATTATATAATCAACATAAATCAACCCGCGAATACCCCATAATTGCATGTTATTGATAAAAATAGATATAAATTTTTTCATATATTTTATTTTATGAAAGTGGACCCAAATAATACTAAGTCCAAGGAGTAGTATAACAAGCTTTTAAGGCATATAAAGCCTCTATTTGACTATAGATTGTGAAAGAATTTTTTTTTGAAATTTATAGTTATGTTTGAACATATAATTAATTAAAAATTAAAATTCCATAAGTGAAAGTTTCGAAAATTTCAAAATTGATCTGATTTAATTTTTGAAAATTTAAAAATCTAATTAATTTCACATTCAGAAAAAATATATATATAATTTTTTACTAGTTTAAAATTTAATCCTACCTGTGAATTTAGATATTTAAAATGATTTGGTAAGATAATAATAATAATTAAAAAAGAAAGTTAGAGAAAAAAGAAGAAGAGAGAATTGATCCAAATTTATCAAATTAGTCCCTCTTTTCATTCTTCACCCCTTTTCCTCCCTCAAAAAATCCCCAATTGCAGAGCGCGAGTCACTGGACTCGCCAAATTGACAACTTCATAGCAAATTCAATTGCCTCTGTACTGCTATCTCCTTGGCTCTCTATCAGAAAATTCAGCTTCTAGCAGCATTCTACAGTTGGAATTACCCTTTAGCCAGTAGCAGCTTGGGAGGCACCTTGCTGGCGAATTGGACCCATATGGGAAAACAGCTCTTGTAGAAGAGGAAGACTTGAGGAGTTACATTTCAGAAAGCTTGAAACAAGAATCTGATCAAACCAATTTGAGCGTGGTTCTTGATAAGTAAGTCTTTTTAGAATTTTTGCTCATAAAGACTTTAATGTCTGAAATTCCCAACATTTCTGTTCTAATTCAATTGTTTCCGTTTTTGTTTGTGGGTACTGCATTTTGTAAATTTATTTGCTTGGTAGATGTTGATATTTGAGAAAAACATGAGAAGTTTTTCATTTGTGTTTGGTGATGGTGGCTGAAAAATTAGCTTCTTTGAAGGCATCTCAACACTCTGTAATAGAAAATTGAGTTGAATTGATGAGTAGAAAGCTTAAAATAGCTCAATGTAGGGGCTAGAATTTTTATAATCTGATGTATATATCCATGAAGTTGGAAGTTTTAGGTCCAAGTTTACATAGGGTGAAGTATGCACCTCGAATTGCCTAGAAGTTAAGTTATTGGTTTTTTTTGATTAAGTAAGTGATATTATTAAAAAAGCATCAAGAAGAAGCAGTAGTTACAAGATATGACATAGAAGCTTGCAGAAACATCTGGCTCCTATACAAAAACAGTCTATGCTAGAGCTAGGGAACTAATGAAGTCTAATAGTTGATCCGATCTATTAGGTGGAAACAAAATGGACAACAAAATAGACTAGCTATATATTTAGCCTTTATAGAGCCTATATGAGTTAAGATCTCTTCAAAACATCTCCGTCCTTGGTGTCCAAATACTCAAAAAAAATGGAAAGCAGGTATCATTCTCCATTCATGCTTGATGGCTTTATCAACTCTCCACAAGAACCAGGTCAAGTATGCTTCGCTTAGTGACTGAGAAATGATCCATTTGAGGCCATTAATACACAATAACATGCTCCATAGATCTGAAGCAAAAAGATGGCCGGGGCTTTCAACTTCCTTTTTACAGATATAGCATATGTTAGGGAATTGAATTTTCCTTTTTACTAAGTAACGCATTCCTCATTCAGGGCTGTCCAGGCAAAACAAATGACCTTGGGAGGAATTTTTATTTTCCATATGAGCTTCCAAGGCCAGTTATCAAGCATGGGATTACAAGATCACATTTGCTGGTAGTTCAACTTAAAAGATAAGATGCCACCTGCTTGATTGCTGCATTTAAATCTGTCTGCTAGCGATGGATTCAGGTTGCTTTGTTGTAGACTAGTTTAGAGGTCTAGAAGCTCACAGTATCCCCAGTCATACAAATCCCTTCTAAGTTGGAGGTTCCACAGAATCCCCAGTCATACAAATCCCTTCTAAGTTGGAGGTTCCAGTAAGCCCCTTCTCTGTATGATGCTATGACAACATCAGGATCTTGGGCAAGAGTGAAAAGGTTTGGAAATGTTTCCTGGATGGTGGAGTTTCCTAATAATTTGTTCTTCCAAAATCTGATAAGAGAGCCATTCCCTGCCTCACAATGAGTGTTATGAGCAAAGGTGCTCCAAATTTTCCTAATGCCTTTTCATAGCCAACTCCGTATGGTTTCCTTCAATGCTTTGCGGATTAATGATCTAGTTCAGTTTTGCTTTGATAACACCTTCCAAATCCCAATATCCTCAAGGCAGTATCTACATAACCATTTCATCATCGTGCTCTTAAAAAGTGAGCTCACTCATGTGAAAGGAGAGGGATGAGAGTAGTCTTTTTCCAATAGGCTAGCTGCCTATTGCAGGAGTTCCTGAACTGAAAGGACACCACCAAGCTGCTACTGAATGTGAACAAAGTCGAGGAGATGGAATCAACTCAATAGAATTCGTTTTTCTTTTTTTTTTTTTTTTTGGGTGACTGCTGAACTGACCGAACAAAATGTTGGATTGATTCAATACCAAATCCCATATCTCCCTAGACGACTAATGATAGGGGCTGCATTTTTTGGAAAGAAAGATAGTGGCAAAAGGATGTTAATCAAGTATTGGCGTCTCATGCTGACCCTGTCTGCAGTTGCTACTACACTATTACATCTGGATGAAATGACCCATAGTGGTTTGTTATGTGCTTTGAGGTCCTTGATTCCCAATCCTCCCTGCGATTTTGGTTGACTTTATCCCATTTGATTAGGTGAAACTTATGGGTTCTGGCCGTTGCCTTCTCAAAGAAAATTCCTTCTTAGCTTGTCCACCTGCTCTAGGTGCTGGATGGGATCTGGAATAAAGACATATAGCGTGTAGGAATGCTGTCCAAAACACTATTAATTAGTGAAACACTATTAATTAGGGTTTGTCTTCCTCCACAGGATAGGTATTGCATATGCCAGGTGGGCAACCTCTTCTCAGATTTCTCAGATTGGCAACTTCATTTATGGGGAATATGTTACTCTTTTGCATGTTCATGTGTAGCCCCGAAATAGCTTCGAAATTAGACGAAGTTAGATTTAGGTAGATCACTTGGGATCTCTCAGCTCCACAAAAGACCAGGTTGTCATCTGCATAAAGCAAATGTGATACTGTAGCTTGGGACCCAAATTCCTTCCTATTTTGAAGCCCTCTCCAGTGAAGCCTTGCTTTTTGAGCATTTTACTAGGCCATTCCATGACAAGAATGAAGAGGAAAGGTGAAATAGGGTCACCTTGCCTGATGCTACTTTGAGGAGAGAAGAACCGCACAATCCCCCTATTCACTGAAACATAGTAATTGGTCATTGATGTACAAAATTTAATCCATCTTAACTATCTCTTCTCAAACCCCATGTGTCTCAATATATTGATCAAATAGGTACAACTCACTTTGTCAATATCCAATTTGAACAGCACCCCTGGCTTTCCTCTTTTGAGTCTCCAGTCCACTGCCTTGTTAGCAATGAAGATTGCATCAGTGATATGCCTTCCTTTGACAAAGGATTCTGGCTACCAGAGACTTGCTTCAAATAACAGGTTTAAGTCTTTTTGCCAAAAGCTTAGAAGCAGTCTTGTAAACACTGCTAATAAGGCTGATTGGTCTGTAATCCTTGAGCTCCACTGCCCCTTTCTTTTTAGGAATCAATGCAATGAATGAGTCATTAACATATGTAACCATATGACAGTTGTGGTGAAGATGAATCATAGTCTCAATGACCTCCTTTTTCATTATTTCCCAAGCCTCTTGAAAGAAGGCCATAGTGAATCCATCAGGTCCAGGGTCTTTGTCGGCAGTGCACATTTTGATGGTCATAGATTTCCTACTTTTCAAACTCCCTTCCCTGTCATATTTTATCTCTAGCAAGATTCTCAAAACAGGTTGTCGGTCTCCAATGTTCATTCTTTGTATACAACTGCTGGTAGAAGCTCAAAATCTCCTTGTCAATTTCCTCCTTGTCTTTCGGTATTTCTTACCCACACTGAAGTGTATCAATGCAATTGTGCATTCTATGTGAATTGGCCACCTTCTGCAAGTATTTCGTATTCCTGTCTCCATCTTTGAGCCACAAGCACCTGGACTTTTGTCTTTAAGAGGGCTCCTCCATCTTTGTCAGCTGTTGATACTGTGTCTGCAAGTTGAAAATTTGAGATTGTTCTGCCTGGGTTTGAACGCAGCCCTCTGTGAATTACTCCAGTATTGTGAGTTCCTCTAAAGCTTTGCTTCTTTGATTCTCATGATTGCCGAACACTTTCTTGTTCCAAACAAGAGATGTCTTTCTTCAGATTTCTTAATTTCTGAACTAGTATGCATTGGGACTGCAATGGACAGTCCCACCATTAATCCAAAAACCCCTCTGTCAACCACATATTTTCGAATTAGAAGTATGAGAAGTTAGAATCCCCATATGTTTAACATATTATGTTGAGCTGCGTATGTCTTTTCGGTGACTCCCCAGATTTGATTTGCATAGTTTCATTCATCTTTCCAGTGACTCATCAAATTTGATTTGCGATGGGTCGTGCCATCATTCTGATCTTATCTATATAATTCTCTTTCTCAATAGGGTCGTGCCATCATTTTGACCCTACCCATACAATTTTATTTCTCAGTAGGGTTGTGCCATCATTTTGACCTTACCCATATAATTTGTATTTCTTAAATTGTGACCAGTTTCAGCCATCAAATCTAATAATCTGACACATGAGCATGTTTCGGCCAGTTTTAGAGTGACTTTCTTGTTTAAGATCTAGTCATCTCTTGATTCCGAGTTGATCCATGTACTTTATATTAGATTTTGAGTACTTTTCAATGACCATTGCATTGCTTCCGACAGTTTGAGTTTTCTTTCTATTTCAGATCTACTGTTGCCAAAAAATTGATGTACTCAGATGTTTGGGCTGGATTACAGCGATATTTTCTCTTTCGTGGTTAAAATAGCATATGTCCATCCTTTTCTATCTATAACTGTCGACTTGTCGTTGTTCATTGGCCTTTTAATCCATTGGACATTAAGAATGCTTTTCTCCACGGTGATCTCAAGGAAGAAGCCTATATAGAGCAATCACCTGATTTTGTTGCTTAGGGGGAGCTTGGTAGCCTTGTATATTGATTGTGTAAGTCCCTCTATGGTCTGAAAAAGTCTTCTCAAGCTTGGTTTGGAAAGTTCTTTGTGTTTTACCACATACTGCATCAAATCCAGCATGATAAGACTAAACACATTGAGATTAACTGTTAATTTTGTGAAGTCGGGTGATCAACTTGCAGATATCTCACTAAGCCCTTCATTGGTCCTCGTATTAACTATATTTATAACAAGCTAGGTACATATTAGTTGAATGCAACTAGCTTGAGGGGATGTGTAAGAATAGGAATAGGAACAAGAATAATATTTACAATCCTAATTAGAATAGGAATAGTATATAGAATCCTACTTGGAAAAGATTGCATTGTAGTGTCCTAGTTGAAAAAGGAGTCGGATGTAGTGTCTGTAAATAGGGTCTCAATGTAATTATGTAGACACAACAATTCAATAATATTCTTCTCCAATATTTCTCACATTTCTGTTGTAGAATGATCATTCTTAAGCTATTGTTACAGTTAGGAGATATGTATTTACCTCTGAATTTCTTCCTTTCCGCTCACTTGCACCTCAATTTCTTGTATTGACCAAGCTATGATTTTCTATTTAGCTCTTCCCTCCTTATTCTTCATTGTCTGTTTAATTTTTAAATTCTCCCTACTATATTTACTTCTCATATTACTCATAAGGACGCTTCGTATCAAGCCAATAGTTACTATGCAATTTTTTGAAGTAGTATACGTGCAACACAATTCCTTTTCATGAATAAGAATACCCAATGTTTGCTCCATAACAAATTTTGAGTGTATTTGACTACACATGAGTAGTACATGAATGTGTTAAACATATAGATGAAGTCACTTCAAAAAGAACCACCTATGAGCTAAAACTCGACATCTAGATAGAGGAGGAAGTAGAAAGAAAATCTTTATATGCTATTATCATCCAATGAATTCATTGCAACATCCCGAACAAGAAATCGATTTTTTCTGGAATTTGATAGTGCTTTTGTAAAGTTGGTAGATCACGCAGAATGTTTTTTTGATAATCTCAAGCCAACTGGTTTCTCCTTCTTCCTTGTCCCCCTCTTTTCTTTCTTATTTTACCTAACGGGGATTGTAGAGCCTGATCTGACAGTAAATAGAGGTAGGATATAGGCAAACAATTAGCCTCCGAAATTCTGTACTTGAACATGGAGAAGAAAATTCATTATGCTTTTCGATTTATGATTAACTGTTCAACTCTAGATGCGCACTGCTACTGGAGCATTTTGAGATTTAATCAAGTAGATTTATTAGTATTATGTTTGCAGCAAGCTGGTCGAATCATCCTGTATATAAATTGTCATGCTGAATGCTACTTCCAACTGGTGGGGGTGGGATGAATTCTACAATGGATGACATGAACTTAATCCATCAGGCTCAGAGGCATCATCTTGTAGTTAGAGATATAGGAGAAGAGATTGATTTGGAAATAGGACCTGGGGATGATGACCCTTCATTCAGTAATAATACTTTGATTAATGTTCCACCACAAGAATCTGCAGCTGAAGACCATGATGAGAGCAAGCAGATGATGATTCATCAGGCTTCCGGTGGGAATCAGAACTTGTTGAAGACCCAACCAGCAAAAAAGAAAAAGAAGGTTGTTAAAAGATGGAGAGAGGAGTGGGCAGATACGTATAAATGGGCATATGTTGATGTGAAAGATGGCACAGCAAGAATATTCTGCTCTGTTTGCAGAGAATATGGTAGGAAGCACAGGAGGAATCCATATGGAAATGAAGGCAGCCGAAACATGCAGATGAGTGCTCTGGAGGAGCATAATAATAGTTTACTTCACAAAGAAGCTCTTCGTCTCCAAATGGCATCCAAAGATAAGATTGTTGTTGATAAACCTTTATATGTTAAAGGTAATTTCCTTTTTTAGTTTTCTTGGTGGTTGTATCCACCTTGTCCTTTTACTTCTGTTTTTATCTTAAAAATTGTATGAGACTTTCTAAAGCATTGTTTATTTAATTTATCAACAGCTTTTCAAGAACATTCTAAAGCATTGTTTATTTAATTTATCAACAGCTTTTCAAGAACATGATAACACTTAACCATGGATCTCCTTCTTTGGTATATTCATGATAGCTTCAGAAAGTTATCTATGATACATGGTTCAAAATTTCCACTGTTGCAGAAGCTGTATTTGTAGTGATCATAATTCTTTTCTTTTTTCTTAGAGGAGTTCATAAACTCCAACCCTCTCCCCACTTAAATTGTAATATATTGTGTGTGATGTCAGTGCTAAGAGCAGAGCTATTTTGTTAATATCTGAGCAAAAACTTGTAAATCTTTCGACATAATCTTTTCTTTTCCAAGTTTTTTTGGGTAACTGAGAAATCCCAGGGGTCAATGGTGCGTGGTTCAAAACATTATGTATAATCTCATACTCCTCTACTCTTAAATATTGGGCTTTTGCACAGGTTCAAACCCATGATGTGAGCCTAAACCACACATCACACACTACACTGTTACCACTAGGCCAATCTCCGAGGGACATTTTTCTGCTCGGACATCCTCCCACATAAGCCTTTTTCGATGAAGTAAAGGTGATTCATTGAAAAGCATCCAGACGATGCAAGCGAAAGATTACAAGAAAAGGGAGATAGTGCCTGCTCATATACACAAAAAAGCTTCCATCACTAATGAGCTGACCCAATCCAAAAATTGAACACAACTTGTTACAGGGACCTGATTGAGCCAACTAAACAAATACAATAAGCATTTTCTTCGAGTACATGAACATCTTTCCACATAAATCTTTATTATTTTATTCTTGTTATATCCCTTTGGAAGATTATACCTTTCACTTATGAGAAAGTCCATAAGTTTCTAGGACAGGCTTTGTCCAGTATGCTTGCATGGATTTGTATATCTATTGAATAAGGAAACAAATTAGTTAACATACTACATTGACTCTTATGTTGAGAAGTATTTGTGCAACGTCAAGTAGGGCTGGGCAGAGATTTGGTTTTGATCTTCTATTCTATATTGATGGGATGGGGTTAAATTTGTGACTGGTGTGGTTGCACATCATGGGGCCATCTTGTTTAATTCTTTGTATTCAGTTTCGTAAAAGAAAAACAATAACCTCTGAAATCAATTTGTCCTCTTCTTCAAAGTTCTCACACATATATCTTCACTCAAGAATACATTGTCATTTCACAAATAATTTTTGTTTCTTTTGTGTGGGTGCGGTATTTGTTCCCAGAGACTGAGATAGTTCTCTAACTTCTTCATTGCTGTTGAAATCTCTGAAAAGCTCTTATGTCAAAAACGGCTGGATCGATTATTGAAGCTGCACTGAAAAGGGATCCTCATGAACTAGAATTCATACAGTCTGTTCAAGAAGTGATTCATGCTTTAGAAAGAGTCATTTCAAAAAACTCAAGGTAAGTGTCTTGAACTTAAACAGTATGTATGAAGAGTAATCATTGCAACTCTGAGTAGGGTAACTTTACTATGTGTTAGTTATGTAAGCACCATGGAGCGGTTATTAGAACCTGAGCGCACAATCATTTTTCGAGTGCCGTGGGTTGATGATAGGGGGGAAACTCACGTGAACCGTGGGTTTCGGGTTCATTTTAATCAGACTCTAGGTCCATGCAGGGGTGGTCTCCGGTTCCATCCATCAATGAACTTGAGTATTGCCAAATTTCTTAGCTTTGGACAGGTGATTTTCTGCCATCCATCTTGGTCTTTTAATATTACTTCTGAACACTTATAATGTGTGTATAGTTGCTCTTAAGAGTACAAGCACTGCTGTATCTTTTTCCCATCTAATCTTTTTGATGAAGGTGTAATGTGAAGTTGAGTTGAGAAAGTATGCTGCTTCTCATAATGTTTGATTTGCTCTCGTCTGGTAGACTTTGAAAAATGCCTTGTCGCCTTACCGACTTGGGGGGTTCTTCAGGTGGAAGCGATTTTGACCCTAAAAAACAAAAGTGATGGTGAGGTATATGTTTATCCTTAACTTTGTTGATTTGTAGTCACAAGTTTATTTTCAAGTGTTAAGACTTTCTTCTATAATGGGCCCTGAAGTTTTTGTTGCATTGTGACATGGTAGTAGTTGTTGTTGTCGTTTTTAAATCTTCTTCTATTTTCTGTCTTCTTCACTGTAGGTCATGCGATTTTGTCAGAGTTTTATGAATGAACTATATCGTTATTTGGGTCCTGAAAAGGTAGCTAAAGACTAATGTCTACGTCTATCTTTGCTTTCAGTTTCCTGTCAAATCAGATCTAGTTTCTGTAGTTTGATTTATTGTCTGATCATTTAGGATCTTCCTTCGGAGGAGATGGGTGTTGGTACTCGAGAAATGGGCTTTTTGCATGGACAATATCGTCGTCTGGCCGGTCATTCACAGGTGAAGATGATTAATTTTCTGATATTTTAGATCTTATCCTTCTGGTCCTCCAATTTCTTTCTTTTCCTGCATCTAGTGTGGTAATGGATAAGAATTGTATCAAGTCCGGACAAGCTAATTTCCTTAAACATATACAAGAATCAAGAAGCTAATAATTCACAGATATGAAATTTACTGAATTTCATGGCGTGACAGTGGAACATTATGCTAAGACTAGATCAGA
>DF363624.1:17313-32813 GCA_000787875.1 Solanum virginianum
ATCAGATATTTAACTCAAAAAAAAAAGAAGCAAAAAATAGTATAAAAAGAGAGAGGAAAGTGCGATAATTTATTTTTGGACTGTATTATTATCCTCATCTGCTGTTAAAGATGGAGGAGTACATGAGGGGATTCTTTTTTACATTTTTCAGCTGTGAAGTCCCCGAGGTTCAGTAACACACAGTTCTAAACTAGTCGATAATCGTCCTGCCCCGCTAACATTCTTCACTTAAATACGAGGATTCTGCCTTTGATAAGGTTTGAATCTTTGATGTGCACCTAACTGACACGTCTCATGTTGTACTCTTACAACTAGACCAAAGCTCAGGGGAAGGACATGAACGGGTACATATCATTATGTTATTTGTTTATTTGTTAAGTTAGCATCATGATGTTGTGTTCAAATCTACAAAACCAAAGACAACCTCCTTAGATGAAATGCTCTCAGGCACAACAAATACAATAAGCATTTTCTTCGAGTACATGAACATCTTTCCACATAAATCTTTATTATTTTATTCTTGTTATATCCCTTTGGAAGATTATACCTTTTTGAGGTTAGGCCTTTCTAGCTTGATTTCACTCTTAACAACTTTTACGGGTTTTTTGCCAGTAGTTAGGCTAGAACATTATAACAGAGGAAGATAGGATTTATTACAATGCAGGTTTTAAATCCTGTTGGCAAGAAGCAACAGAATATAGGTACGCAACAGGAGCAAGCAGTCAACAAAAAGAATGGGGTAAATGAATTGAAAGGTCTAAAGATGGGAAACATATTCATGAGTAACCACTAGATGTAAGGGGGATATTTGGCCATACTTGATCAATGAAGGAAGATTAAATATAGTATTAAACTGTATATAGAAGAGAGGATTTGACAAGAATTGGGCTACTTGAATAAACAAGAACATTATACGAAAGCGGAAATAATAAGATTAAGGACAAGAATTTAAAGACAGGCAAAATTTTGTGAGAAAAAATCCCAAATTTCAGAATCAAGTGCTAAGAACCCTAATTGATCTTAGTATTAAAAGAAAAGGATTAAAGCTAATTGTGATACTAGTATAGTTAATTAAGAACTGATCAAAAGTGATCTAGATCCATATTTCAAAGAAACTAGAGACAATAATTAGTATAAGGCTAGTTATTCTCCAAAAAAATTAGGATAAGGCTAGTTACCTTCTTTAATTTACTATTATAGAAACCAGAGATATCTAGTTAAGAATTAAACTTACCTCTTAAAGAATCATTCTTATAAGGTTATAAGGTAAATCCAAAGGTGTAAAGAAGAGAAACCTCTCAAATAATATTAATAAAATAACAAAATCAATCCCTCTCTATATAAGGAGAACCTATCCCAAATAGCATGAGATCCGAATCCTAGTAAAACCTAACTAGGAAACTTTTAAATTAGGAATCTTTAAACTAGGAAAGCAGTAAAAGTTACTTCTAAAATGAGCTAACAAAAATAGGGAAAGAATTCACTTTGTTTGCTCCAAAATAACACGTCCTATTTGAGCAACTTTTTGGGCGTGAGAATCAGTCTTTATGGGCTTGATTCTTCAGCACTTTGACACTTAAATCAGCCCCTTGTTGCGCATGCACAAAACAGCTTTTTTGGACTCTTTTCGCCGCATGTGGCAGTTCCTTTGGGCCTCAATGTGGCATGCAAAATCAGCTCTTTTGGGGCTCCTGTTGCCCCAATCTTCTTCCACTTGGGCTTGATTTTGTGTTGCTTGGACTCTTCAAAAATGTCAATGGGTGTGTGTCGGATTCTCCAAAAGTAGTGTATTTTTGTTGAATCCAACTGGGTGCGGCATCGAAAGTGAAGAGTCCGCTCAACTTAGGCTTGAATTTAGACACTTCTTCCGTGATAAACATCTTTTTGATTTTCCATTTAAACCCATCAACTTCAATGGAAGTATGCCACGGTGGATGCTATCAGGATTGGTCAAAATTCTGATTCTTTCTTGTGAAGCAGATGTGTATGTTTACAGGAAACTAAAATGGAGGGGCATATTAGGGAGATAGTAAAAGAATGGTGAAGGAACAGATGGGTTAGATTTACTCAATTGTATTCAAGTGGAACTAGGGGAGGGATTATCTTAATGTGGGATGACGAAGACTGGGAAGGGGAAATCAACAGTCTTGGCTCTTACCCTGTATCCTGCAAATTTACTGGTAACAATTAGGACTTCTCCTTGCACTTGATTAGTCTGTATGCACTTAATTATAGGAAGGAAGGAAAGGAAGGAGACATGGTGGGAAATGTGGAGCAACCAGGGATTTATTCACAGGACCTTGGGTTGTGTATGGAGATTCTAACACAGTTAAGACAACCATCAGAGAAATTGCAGCAGAATTAGCAAATCAACGACTGATTGCTCTATTTATTGAGGATATGGAAATGGCGGACTTGGACTTAACAGGTGGTCTTCACCTGGAAACAAGGTGACAGACAAGCAATAGCTGCTAGACTGGACAAATAGTTAGTATCAGCAGAATGGGATACAAACTACTGAAATAGAAGGCAGTCTATTCCTCATAGGGTGACTTCAATTCACTCACCAATGTTGCTACAATATGGAGACTTGAAATACACTAAATCCTATTTCAAATTTGAGAACTTGTGGCTCCAAACATAAGAGTTTGCTGACGTAATTAAGCATTGGTGTCCTATTGTACATGAAGGCCTGATTACATTTTGGCTTTCAGATTGAAAGCTTTGAAGGGGGAGGTGAAGGAATGGAGTAAAACAGGTAACGGCAATCTTGACTTACAGAGGTTGAATATAACTCAATCCGTTAGCTAAACAGGAGGAAATTCAAGAACAGAGGATTTTGACTTGAGATGAGATAACTAAAAGAGTGGCCTTATCAATGGAATTTGAAGATGTTGCAAGACTTGAGGAGACTGCTCGGAGACAAAGATCTAGGGCACTATGGCTGAAATAAGGAGATAGGAATACCAAATTCTTCCACACAACAACTTATGCACACGGGTGACTGAAACCCTATTAATATGCTAATAGTGAGAGGAGAAACTTTGACAGATTCAACTGACATCAAGAAAAAAGTACTCTTAATATGAAGATATATATTCAGAGACAGGATTGGACGCCACATTTCAATATGAGGGATAGCCCTATGATCAATGCAAACGATTATGTGATGTTGATGGCTCCCTTTGAGCCACAGGAAATTCTGGACTGTGTCAATGCATGTGCAAGGACAAAGCTCCAGGACCAGATGGATATACCATGGATTTCTACTGTCAATGCTTGGAAGTGATCAACTCAAACATAGTAATTGCAGTGCAAAACTTCATGATGAAGGTTTTTCTGGAGGAGTTATGATGCAACATTTGTAGCTCTAATTCCTAGAAACTGGGGCTACTGAACTGACTGATTTCAGGAAAATCAGCCTAATTGGGAGTGTGAACAAGATCATATCTAAAATGTTAGCTGAAAGGTTGAAGAAAGTGATTCACAAATTAGTGGATAGCCAACAGATGACATTCATCAAAAGAAGCCATATCATCGATGCTATACTGATAGCAAATGAATGTGTTGAAGGTAGTCAGAGGAGTAATCTTCTAGGAATACTATGCAAATTAGACATTCAAAAAGCATTTCACCATCTAAACTGGATCTTTTTGAGCTTCTATAGAAAATGGGTTTTGGTACTAGGTGGAGGAGGTGAATCAAGCAATATTAGTATAGACTGTACAGTCAAGTTTTTAGTCTTGATTAACGAATCTCCTACTGGTTTCTTTTCCTATCACAGAGGTTTGAGACAGGGAGAACCCCTTATCTCCTTTCCTATTCATCCCAGCTATGGAAGACATGAGCAATATGATACAAACTGCTAGGATAAATGGGTGGGTCAGGGGTTTGCAGGCAAATCCTAGAACAATGAGCAACTTGGAAATCACTCATCAGATAACGCCCTGGTTTTTTGTGAGGCTTCTAAAGAACAAGTGATCATGAGGGTTATCTTCACTCTCTTAGAATCCATATCATGACTACATATTAACTGGATGAAGAGTTATATATACCCTGTCAATGAGGTGGCTGACATTCAGGTTTTGGCTGCTACTTTGTGGGCAGGGGTAGGTGCTTACCTGTACTAACCATTTGGCATGCCTTCTCTGAGGGCAAAAAGTAGGTCAAAAGGGGTATGGTAAAGACTGTCAAATTGGAAGAGTCAATACATGTCTATGGTGGGAGATTGACTTTGATTGACAGTGTGCTTGATGTTCTACCCATATATATGATGTCTATATTTCATGCTCTTGTCAATGTGATAAAAAAGATTGATGCTTTAAGGAGTAACTTCTTCTGGCATGGCAATGGGGACTAGAAGAAAATCCATCTAGTTAAATGGGAACATCTTCTGGCATGACATGGAAGCCTTAAATGTTGTTCTGGGCAGGGCAATTGGAACATTGCCTACATCATATCTTGGGATGCCTTTGGGGGCTACATCTCAGTCATATGAAAGCTGGAACAATGTGATTGAGAAATGTGAAACGAAGCCTGCTAGATGGAAATCCCAATCTCTCTCTAGGGTGGCAGGTTGACCTTGATTAATTCTGTTCTTGATTCACTACCTACCTATGTGATGTCAGTGTTCCCAATTCCAAAGAGGATAATCAATAGGTTGGATAAATCCGTAAGAAAATTCCTCTGGCAAGGAATCAGTGAGAAAAAAATGCTACAATTTGATTAAATGACAGTGGGAAAGAAGCGTGGGACGTGGAGGTATGGGAATAAAGAACCTGATGAATCAGACAAAGCACTTGGGATGAAATGTATGTGGAAGTTCAATAATGAAGAATTGACCTAATAGAAGGAAGTCATTAAGGCAAAATATGTAGAGGAAGACAACTGGATGACCAAAGAAGTGATCACACCATATGGGGTCAGTGTATGGAGATCCATCAGATCTCTGTGGCTAAGTTTAATGCTAACATAAAGATCAAAGTACGGAATGGAGAGAAAACGGAATTCTGGAAGGATGCTTGGCATGAGACAGGTAGGCTAGAGGTTTTGTTTCCTAATATATACTTTCTAGTATCCCAGCAACAAAAGACCATAGTAGATCACTGAACTCCTTAAGAGTGGAACTTTATCTTTGGAAGACAATTAAATGACTGGGAGATTCAGAGGGTAGTAGATTTTTTCATCATCATTGGGCAATTTAACGGACCCGGGGTGGGGGGGGGGGTCAATGCATTTTGTGGCGAAAAGGCAATCAGTGGGACAATGAACCATCCCAATCAGCCCCTGGCCATGAAGAGGAAGCTGGAGGGATACCATTATATAGATGTTCCTTTTGTGGGAAAACTGCTGAGACAATTAACCATCTTTTTTTACACTTAAGATCACTGGCCAACTATGGAGGTTATTCCTGAATCTTAAGGGTATGCCATTCACCATGTCTGCCAAGATCACAGAAGCAATCCAGAGTTGGGAGGAAGCAAGCAGGAAAGTAGTCCAAGAACAGAGACAAATGGAGACTTGTCCCTGCTAGTTATGGCGGGCAATATGGAAGGAGAGGAAGTCTAGAGCTTTTGATAATAGAGAATAGTATGCAAAAAGTCAAACTAAATTGTCTTATGCTACTATGTGTAAGTTATCCTCAAATGATACCATCTCCTTTATTGATGTATTGGACTCAATTTAGGAAAAGATAGTAGGATTTGAAGTACATATCATAAATATTGACCAGTACAGTTTAAGTACCGGCTTTTGAGGAATATACAAAGTTATCAGTTACCCAAAAATAGGGGAACATATGACAAATAGCAAGATAGGGGGAATGGGAATCAGAAATATGAGGATACATAACAAAAGCTTGATGATGAAGTGGTTGTGGAAGTTTAGTACAGAAGATAGTCAGCTATGGAAAGAAGTCATCAGAGTAAGATAATGGGAAGAGGGCAACTGGACAATAAAAAGGTGACCATTCCATGTTGATGTAATAGCTGGAATCTATAAGAAGCCTGTGGCCATTATTTGAGTCAAGAGTGGATTTCAAAGTTGGAAATGGTATTAAAGTGTCCTTTTGGAATGACAATTAGATTGGTCAAGCTACACTGAAACAACTCTTTCCAGAACTGTGCAACTTATGCCAGCAACAACAAGCATCAGTGGCTGACATGTGGACAGGGCAAGGATGGAATCTCAATTTTAGAAGATCTTTAAATAACTGGGAGCTGGAGAGAATAGCTAAATTCTACTACACTTCCTAGTTCAATGGTATTGGTATTTCAGAAGAGGAGGACAAGTTGGTTTGGCAGAGTGACAGTCGAGGAAATTTCTGCCTGTCAATTCTGCTTACAGGGACCTCAACTCATCCAACAATCAGGTGGGTTGTTGGCCATGGAAGATGATTTAGAAAGGTAAAATCCCATACAAGGTAGCCTGCTGTACTTGAGTTTTGGCCAAAGAATTGGTTCTGATTTTTGAAAACTTGATCAAGAGGACTTCAACTATGCTCCAGATGCTACCTTTGTGGTGAACAAGCTGAGACAACTTTCCATCTTTTTTGCATTGTAAAATGGAGAGATCAATTATGAAAGATTTTTACCAATCTGATGAAAATTATGTGGGTGATGGCCAGAAGCATAACGGAGGTTTTAAAATGCTGGAATAGTGATAGCAATGAAGCTAACAAGGAAAAGAGATGGAAGATTGTCCCAACATGGATTTGGTGGTCTGTTTGTGCTGAAAGGAATCAGAGTGTTTTGAGGACGAGCAATGCAACATTCAGAAGTACAAGATGAATTGCATAGCCCTCTGTTACTTTTAATAAACAGATATGGTTAGTACTCGGTACAAACTGAAGATATCTGTGATGTTCTAGACAGTTGGTAAGTATCCAAGTAGATAGGATCCCAACTTGTAATTGGCCTTACTTTTGAGGGGACTACACAGTTTTGGTGTAGTATACCTATTAATATTAGTATAACTATTATCTTCCTCAAAAAGAAATAAAACAGATTACCTGGAAATGTAGCAACATACCTCCCCCCCCCCCAGGGCATCCGAAGAAAGCTCTCTTAACTGGATTACAAAGTCTTCTATTATCTTATGATCTCATTGGGTTGAAGGACTAACAGTTCATGGAAAGGCGCTGATACTTTTCAACAAAAAACCACTAATTATTGTTTGGTTTGCTGTTTTTCTGATGAGGAATATCTAATCAGCTCGTCAATTGACAATTCTAATGTGCATGCATTTCCCTAATGAGTCCACTAGGCACTTGGTGGTCTCCTTTTTGAACTGCTTCAATAGCTTGGCGAGTTACAAAAAGTTGTTAAGTAACTTTTTCTATTTTATAGCTTTAGTGCTTCATTTACACTTGGAAAATGAATTATTTCTCCGGCTGTTGCTTCTTGTACCCCACTTTGTGGGAGTACACTGGGTATGCTTTTGTTGTTGTTGTTGCTGATTCTTGTGATTCACTTAATGTTGGACTCACTTACAAGTTACAACGATAATGATTCACATCTGCTAAGAATTTTAAAGCAATGATGTGGCGCTTTATTATCGGTAAACAGGTAGATCTAGCTTATTATCCTTGATGTAGCAAACCATGTCACATTACATATTGGTTTAGTATGTATGTAGAAGTTGTTTGGTTGTCCTTGTAATAAGTAAAGATACAGGTAACAATTATGCAGCGGTCTTAGTCCTTTCCTTTAGGGGTTCTAACTCTTCTAGCTAACGCATTTCCATATGAATAGTGTTACTTTTTTCATTTTCTTGTTTGTTTTGTTCTATACACATCTCTAATTGACCATACGGTCATGGTAACACCTGTTAACAGCTGTGCCAATCATATGGATGAAGCATAGTCCCGAAGCACTTGATGTTGCTGAGATATTAAGACTAGATAATCAACATTTCTTTATGAGTCCATTGAGAAGATCAAAATGGACTGTTTACATTTGTTTTATTTTTTGGTGTAAACAGAATTATGTTAATGATGCTGAAATAGTCATGGAACTTATAGAATCACTTTAGGAATAGAAAGGGATACTTTGTAAGTACTTTTGACAGCACCTTCTTATTGCGATATTTATTATACACTTGCCTTTTCTCGATAAACATTTCTTCAGGCCTGAACCGCCAGATTTGGTTGCTTTGAATAAGTTTACTTTAGACCTTTTTCCTTTGACTGAATAGTGTATCATCCAAATGATTATAAACATTCTCCTTCCATTTCTCCTCTCTTTCTACTTTTCAAATTATATGAATTATTTAATTGCTACACATTTCATGCTATGCAGGGAAGTTTTACTGGACCTAGAGTAAATTGGTCAGGCTCCAGTCTTCGAACTGAGGCTACTGGCTACGGATTGGTGAAGTCTCTTTTTTTCTCCATTTGTTTTGCATTGTTGAATACTTGTCTCATTCCTGCCAACTAATTTGACTTGCAACTTTCAGGTTTTCTTTGCACAGCTTATACTTGCGGACATGAACAAAGAACTAAAAGGATTAAGGTACCATCCTTTCCAAATGACAGATTTCCTTGTGTGTGAAATCAGAAATATAAGGGGAAAATAGCATAATATTTGGGGCTTATTACTGATCTTCATTAATGGCAATATCAGTGGAACTATTTGCTATTATAAGTTTACCTGCATTATGAGTTGTAGCTGAAAAATGGTAAGCCTGCTGGAAGATCATGGAGATCTTTGTAAGAACACATGATTGGGCATCATGTAGATATTTAAACTGTTCCACTCAATTTGTCATACTTACAGCCTTCAGCTTGAGTTCATGTATGGATCTTCCAGTCTGAAAGCTAGATGGTTTCACGATCACTTGAACATTCATCAAATGGATATTAAAAGCCAGCATTTTGTCAAATCTTATGCTTATTTTGAGAAATTATCATCTTAAGAGCCTTATTAATAGTTTAAGTATACACACCATAGGTAGTACTTTATTAGGTCATTATAACCTGGCCCCTCCAAGACATATATATTATGGGCTTCGAAACTATTTGCAATTTTGCATAGGCAAGTGTCAAGTAGAAAAGCAAAAGCTGTTTGCTCTTGATATTTGCTGATATATGAGAATTATTTTGTGTAGCTGTTTCTATTGCACCTTGGTGTCAAAATACTGTAATGTCCATTAGCAGTTTCCTCCCATCCTATTGCCTTTAATTCTGAGTTTCTTTCTTATGATATCATTGATAAATATTAATTTTAAGCTTCATAGCTACAGATGATATGGCACACGGTGTTATTACTGGTTATCCTGACTCCAGTTTTTCCATCTGTGATTTCGGTGATGAAGTTGACTAATAATTCCTAGGGTTTATGTGTTTTACTGTGCTGAGGCAAAAGGTTTTGTGGATTGAGTAGGATGAAGTCAATAGTTGAAAGCAGAGTCATTGGAACAATTTCAATTTAACCAATGAAAAATCTGTTTGGCCACTTCGTTTTGGAATGAAATGATTAAAAAGAGATTGAACATGATGGGAAGAACACCCATAGTAGCCTAAAAATTGAGATTGTTCACAAAACTTTCTCTTTGACTTTGCCCCTTCTTTCTTCGAGAAATGTGTGGCTTTGTAATAAATTTCCTCTGGTTTACCCTGGTCTTCATGTTCAGGTGTGCAGTTAGTGGTTCTGGAAAGATTGCAATGCATGTCCTAGAGAAGCTTATTGCTTATGGGGCAATTCCCATCACCGTATCTGGTAAACTTTCTGAATTCTTTTGGAATATTTTCAGTTTGCACCGACTATTGAGCGCAGAGGCGGATCCAGTATTTGAAGTTAATGTATTTCTATAACAATCTTAACTTAATATACAATAATAATTGGGTTCACAGTTAAATATTTATAGGTATTTAGTGAATTTCTTAATACAAATGCAATGTTTGAGTAAAAGCTACTAGGTTCACATGCTTTAAGGTTAGATCTGGCTCTGACTGAGGTATCCATCAAAAATCTGTATTCCAATATCAATTGGTACAGTCTGCACCCTATCCTATTCAATTGAATATTATTGCTTGGCTTAGAGTTTACCAATTGGGATTACTGAGCAATCAGTCTATGCTTGTAATAGATTCTCCTCTGGAAGGTGAGAGTCAGAATTGATTACGCCACTTATATGGTGCAGATACATACATACTCAAATTATATGATTTTACAGATGCAAAGGGTTATCTGGTGGATGATGATGGATTTGATTTCTTGAAGATATCTTTCCTAAGAGACATCAAAGCTCAGCAGAGAAGCTTAAGGTTTTTTCTCTTTTGTTTTCACAATAGCTGTGCAGACATATACCTTTAAAGTTTTGAACAAATGGCATACTTAATATTACTTATAAGTAATTTTTGCAGAGACTACTCAAAGACTTATGCTCGCTCAAAGTACTATGATGAAGCTAAGCCTTGGAGTGAAAGGTGTGATGTTGCATTTCCCTGTGCCTCACAGAATGAAATTAATCAATCTGACGCCATTAACTTGGTTAACTCTGGTTGCCGTATACTTGTAGAAGGTATTGGTCAGCATCCTGTTATAATTCTCACTTGTTTGTGATTATTGGCCATGATCCTACCTGTATAATGATTAATGAGTGGTGTAATTGTCATGTATTAATTTACCACTTTTAACTGTATTTGCCCGTTCATTTGTAGGATCCAATATGCCATGTACCGCTGAAGCAGTTGACGTTTTGAGAAAGGCTAATGTCCTAGTTGCTCCTTCTATGGCTGCTGGTGTGGGAGGGGTAGGATCTTCTGTTCTCGACTACACTACCTGAATATGCTTCGGAAGTCATTTTCTTTATGTATATAAGGATTTGAAGATTTAGCATTCTACTATCTTTTGCTTTAGTTAAAAGTAAGCTTATGCTTCCGCGTGGCACTAATACTGGCATTGGATCTTCCAACATGGGCAAGATGTAATGCCAAAGTAGGTAAGTTTGAACTCTAATATCGGCCTTGTTGATGGATTGTATTGGGAAGGGTAAGGATGAAATATCTTGGTATCAGCGGAAAAAAGGGTTCATTCCTGTGAACTCGTGATGGAAATGGGAGAAGGAAGCCACATTTTCTTCATCTGATCCCAGTTTATGTCTACACAGGAAAGAATTACGGAGTCCGTCCTGCAGTTCACTGGCTTTCTGCCAGGGCGCATCACATTTTGATGTCCTCAAAAGAGTCATTTCCAATTTCTTCCATTGTCTTCTTTTTACTTGATTAACTTTCCTTTTATTGATGTCATATTTTAACGTAGTAGTTTATGAAGCTTGTATTAGACAGCAGTAATGAAACAACCACAAAGCACCAATTTGTATCAACAGTATATCTAGCTATGCTCATAATATATGTGACTAGGTTTCCCATATTATCTTCTGTTGTAGAGTGACTTTGCTGCAACTTGATTGTATCCATTCTTAGATTGATAAAAGTTCGTTCTATCAATTGCAGGTTGTTGCAGGGGAACTTGAACTGAAAGAGTGCAATTTGAACTGGTCTCCAGAGGATTTTGAGTCTAAATTACAGGTAAACACTTAAATCTTGATGCAGACTGGAGTTTTTTCCTTTTCTTCTTGGTTGTGGGGGGAGAGGGCAACAGTTTGAGGTGTTGATGTGAAAAGAATTCTCAGTTTGTAAGTAATAATCAAATATATGTAGTTGGAGCGAGTGCCAATCAAATAAACTTGTTAGGCTTTTCCTACTTGTGCTCTAGCCAAAAAATTAACGTTTACTGGAGTCAATTTTGTAAGATATCCCTGTGTTATTATTCATCTTCATGCAGTATTTTGTCATACTTGTTAACCTTAAATATTCTGTAAGCCAACACTAATTGTCTCAAGATGAGGTTCTATATAGTAGCAGGCTAGCAGCATCATTTTTCCTGCAGGTGCTTCTTTTGTCTGTTTTCCATTTTGATGCAAATGTCATACCTGGTTAGTGAAGTTGGATCTCTTGCTTTCTGCAGGAGGCTATGAAACAGACTTACCAGAGAGCCCTAAAAGCAGCAACTGATTTTGGTTATCAAAAGGAAAGTCCGGAGTAAGTTTCTAAAACCAACACAACGAAAGTTTTGCATAGACAGTAGTACACATTCTTGCAGATTTAGTAAATTGATGCATATAGTAATCATATTAAACGATTAGAAGGAAATTGTTCCCGTGATAGGTGTTGCCTGAGTTTATCTTTTCCTATTCAAATGTGCTCAATTCAAGAGGTGGTTGTCTCCTAATATTTGCAGGGCATTAGTCCATGGAGCAGTGATTTCTGCTTTCCTAACTATCGCCAATGGTATGGTGGACCAAGGATGTGTATAAAATTGCAGCTTTTTCTTGATGTAGCTTCATATCATATCGAAATTACATTTTCATTTGGCATCAATAACGAAGAAAGAGTGTCGTTGGTTCCATACCATCATCGGGCTACTTTCATGATCTTGCACAGTGCTTGGCAGTGTAGATGGTGAAAGGAATACATCTTTATCATCATTGTAATGTTCATGTATTATGTAGGTGAGCTATGTCAAAAACTCTGATAGGATATACTTCATTATCGTTAGCTAGGTTGTAATGTTAAATACAAAAGTAATTGTGAAAGCAAAACATTTGTATCATTGATTTGATGGGCTTAGTTTTCAGCAATGAAATCCTTATAACTTTAGACTTCAATAAACCTTTTCAAAGTTAAAATGCAAAATGCTTTTGACAACTAGACACCCTTAGTCGACTGCATTTTAATTTGCCAAGAAAAAAGGAAATGTGCTTCATTATTCATGTTCTTGTATAAGAATCATGATTTACCAATATCAAAATTTTGCAATGCACATTCATTACTTTCTCAAGAATGAGGGAGAAAGATTAAGAGGACAAACAAAAGAAGATATTCCCTGTTTTGGCTTTGTCTTTTGCCTATGAGGTTTGATGATAGACTCTGGTAACTTCAAAAGAGGAGATCTCCTTAGAAGATACTATTAGAAGTAGGAAAGCCTTCAACAAGAGAAAAGGAAACCCAAGCATAGTCAACTTATCTTTAATACGAAATCTATCACTGCTTTGAACACCTCTGACCGATGACCCTAAGAAGTACCAAAGCCATAGAAAAAGGAATATAAAAAGAAGATTCTCTCAAGCTAGACTTTATTTAAGATACCAGAGCTGAGTCGAGGTAAAAATATGTTGGTGGTTTTTCTTGTACTAGTTTTTGAACACGTGTGTTGCACGTGTATCTAAGGCTAATTAGTATAAAATTATTGCAACACATAATAGTATTAGTAATATGATATATTTGAAATAATTAATATATTAGTTATATATCAAAAATATCAATTATTTTTTAAGTGAATGGATGCAAAATGTAATGTGTAAATAGTTTATAGGGTTTTCATACTAAAAGTATCTGTTTGAACTCATATTCTATTTCATTTCCACTTCACAATTAAAAATAATAACATAAAAGACAATTAAAGGAATTTTATATACATATATTTTGTTAATTATCTATGTGGTCACAATCGCCATTAAAGCTACCCTAAAGTAATAATCTAAACAAACTATATACATACCATCAATTTTCCTTAGTCTTATTTTCCCTTCACAAATCATGATGTTTGGGTTGATGGAGGAAAGTAATGCAAAATTGCACAGGAAACCATGGAAGAAAAGCCAAAAAGAAATATATACATTCATGAACAATTTTTGCTTGCTTACTCATGGTGGAATCTCAAAGTTATAAAGCTTTCTTAATTCTTTCATCATAAATAAAAATATTTAATGACCATTAATAGGGAATAGAAAAAGATCCAAATCATGAATATGAGTATTTTTTTTAAATCATAAAATGGTTAAATATTAAATAGAAATGTCACCAATTCATTTGCCTGTAATTATACTAGGTGCAGTTTCACTATATAGTCATATGGAGTGTTTGGGATTAACAATTATTTTACATTATATATATAATGGTATTATTATAGTAACTGAACTTTATAGGGTTATTTTGATATTTCAACTTTCAATCTTTTTTGTTCACTTCTAGTAATATATGATATGATATCTGGGTGCCTCATGAAATCAATTGAGGCACATGCAAGTTGATTTTAATACTATGATTATGCCCTTTAATTATAAAAAAGATGGCATGTATCGAGGAATTTGTTTATGAATTTCTAAAGGAAATTGTAATATTTCTAAAATTTGAGGACAGGTAATATTTGCAAATAATGTCATCAATAATATTCTATAATTTATTAATTATTCCAAATTCAACCTACGATAAAGAGTATTTTTTAAAGAAAATTATTCCACCCAAGGTGGTATGACGTAGGGCATGACCCCTACCTGAATATTAGTAATCAAAATAGAAAGACGTGTATCCCGGGGAAATGACAAGTCTATCCACCACAACTTTCAGTGTTAGGATAAAAAAGAATTTGTTTGGAAAGTCACCTGATAATTGAAATTGGTGTAATTATTATTGAAAAAATATTATAATATTAATATTGGATTAGAATTAAATAAATTATTACAAATATTGTGTCATGGCAATCCATTGCCTTGAAAGTGATTTCGATCCGACTCCAGGTTCCACTGTTATGCTCAAACATGTGCACTCGTGGCTGAAAATTTGGAGGTATCCCAAAAATTAATTGTCGGATTTTTCAAGAGGAGTTATTATAAAGAAAATAGTTAATTTTGAGAAACGTATTGTGAATGTCAATGGCAATAAAGGTCATTACATCATAATCTTCAGAAACTCTTCTTATTATTTTGGAACGAAAATATGTTTTCTTTGTAATGTATTTTACTTTGTCTTCTTTGCATTACAAAAAAGTAGTAAATATGAAATTGATTTTACAATTCCCCACTAATGCAAACATAAAGATTTAAGAACAAAATTTAGGCAAAAGGAAGGAACATATACTTAAGTATCAATATCTTTCGATTTGAATTAATATATAGTGAAATGAGGCAACAACTAATATCCAAAAAGTGAAGTACTCTTGAACTGAATGGATATAAGTTGCGACCCCCATAACACATACCATATTCTTAATTTTTTAAGTAACCTCCGCGATACAAATAAAGCGTTTTGATGATCATACACATACCTCGGGTCTTACGAGTGCTCTAGAAAGATGACCCAAGTCTTTCATAAAAGGTGACTACACCTTTACACTCATATAGGTAATTCCATCAAGTATATCACAAATAGACCACCTTTAAGGTTATAGAATCATTAAGAGCAAAATACGCTCAACTTTATAAAACACTGCCTACATCATAGAGATTAAAAAACATGGTGTATATTGAGCCCTAGTGGGTTCACAACATTACCTCAATCAATAGGCCTTAGCCTCACCCCCTCTCCCCTCGACATTTTAAGGATCATTTTTCTTATCAAACTCTTTGTCAAAGGATTTGCCAAATTTCTCTCGGATCTTACATTTTCCAAGAAAATAACATTCAGTTTCAACAACTATTTAACTGCACCATGTCTGATC
>DF363623.1:15033-34523 GCA_000787875.1 Solanum virginianum
ATGATGCATGATGTAAAACATGCATCTGATCCTTCAAAAGAAGTATATTTTTGGAGAATCCGACACAGGTGCAATAACTTTTCTAGAGAGCTCGAGCAACATAGTTGTTCAGTATAAGCTCATCTTACCATATCTAGTACTACGGGGAAACACTTTGTACATATAGAACAAACTTTTTATATCATTAGGATAGTTGTGATGTAGACTGTCTATAGGTCACATGGAAACAACTTGGATGTGCCCTTCCCTGCATATTGTTAACGCGGGATTGTTTGTGCATCAAGCTGTCCTTTTTATGTCAAATTTTAGAAAACTTCATTCATGAAGGAGGAGAGGAGCATTGTCACATCAATAAGAGTTGTTGAGTGTAAGCTGTTCCACAAATGGAACACTGTAGCATGTTTACAAGGTAAAACTTGTCTACAATAGACTCGATTTGGTCCAGCCCATCCCCAAACAGCCATGCACGTCTTTGCCAGAAACTCATCCCATATGTACAAGGTCAAATGTTCTTTTTATGTACATATAATAGATGATGAACCCTTTGGTGAAAATACTACCTCTGCCACAACCTGAATACCGTGTGCGAGAAGAGTAGCACGCTGCATTAAGCTGTGCTGCTCTTTTATTTCATGACTGATTCATTTTGTAAATGAAGTCATATTCAAGTAGAAAATTTATAACATAGCTCTCAAACACAAATTAAATAGATACAGACAAGAACAGAGATCACCTGAAATCTGCAGATATAATAATCTTCACCATATAAAGCCTTTAGCCCTTCAATGGGATTCATCTGTGGGTTCCTTGGTGAAAAATGGACACTCAAATTCACCAAGGCTTTAACTTTATCTGGCCTAAAAAGGCATAAATGCCAAGCAATGAAGGCACCCCAATCATGTGCAACGACAAACACATTGTCTTCATTAGGAGCAATGGCATCAAGAAGTCCCACAAGATCACCCACAAGGTGAAAGATACTGAACTTTGAAGGGTCGTCAACAGGTGCACCAGTAGTATCTCCATAACCCCTTAAGTCAGGCGCCACAGCACGGTAGTCTCGTTCAGCTAAGTAGACCATTTGGTGGCGCCATGAGTACCTGTTTCAAAAGATCGTGGGTTAACTATCCCATATTCAAAACAAAGACAAAATAAAACATAAGGATATAACGAGATTCAGCAAACTCAGTGAGAAGATTTGTACAACAAAAATAACACATCCAGTGGAATCCACTAATGGAGTCTGAGGAGGGTAAGACCTTACCACTATCTCATAAAGATAGAGGGAAGAGACTTTTTCCCGGAGACCCTTGTCTCAAAAAGAAAATAACAATAACAATTTTGTCATACAAAACTCAAGTAGTTCCATATATGTTCTGGAAGGTTGTGCTTTAACTAGCACACAATCACACAATCTCAAAACAAACAAATGGGAAAAACAATAACATATTCAGTGTAATCACATAAAGTTAGGTCTAGAGAATATAGACTAGAACTTTATCACTATCTCAAAGTTACAGAAGTTGTTTCCCATAGACTCTCAACTCATTAGAACGTACTAGAAAATCTAAAATTGAAGATTGAAGCAGAAAGTACCAGAGCTCAGGGAAGCCATGGATGAAGAGGATTGTTGGTCCTTGGCCTACTTCTGCTATATGCATATTTAGGCCATTTACAGCTACCATTTTGTGCTCTATCTTCTCCATTTTGTTTGTTTGTTTCACTCTAATGTTTTCTCTAAGTGAAAAAATTTGTGTTAGTGTGTGGGACAAATGTGGGATATTTTTCTGAAGTAGCTTTAGCAAAATATCTGACTAATGATTCTGTTAGGGTTGCCTTTATCAATTTCATTATGATTATTATCATTTAAAATAGTAGAATTTTTTATGTTTCAAAAAGGCTCAATACATTTACATCCAGTTGTTTGTTTCGATTGAGCATCAGAACGCACGATAAAGTTATTTTATAAAATAACTTTATTTCACATTTTAGAAAAGATTTAGGCATATTACGATTTGTGACTGTTGTGTATAATAAAAAAGTGACATATTTTATATAGTTAACTAAGATGGTTGAATTATTCATAGTAATTTTTTTTTTTCAAAATTTGAGTTGAAATTTGAATGTTTAAATAAATTTATGGGATTGTTAATGTATTCTGTCTTTCAAAATGATCCAGATCTTCTGGATTGAAAAAAGTGCAAAAACTGTCCATTATGTCAGGAGCTTCACGTGGTGTTTGGCGTACACGATGGAGCACAAATTTTGGTAGGTAGGAAAATATATTTTCTAAAAGTGATTTATTTTTAAGAAAAAACAAATATTTGGTAAGTAAATAGAACTACTACTACACATTTGTTTGTGTATTCTTTCGGTTTTAATATATTTGTCTTATTTTCTTTTCTCAGTATGTTTTATTTCTTGACATTGTTTTAATTTCAAATTTTTCGCATAGCATACTTAAGTATGCAAAATTAAGACTATATAATTTTAGGGTAAGATCATAAAAATTCAAAAGTCTTTTATAGTTTCTTAAATTATGTATCAAGTTAAAATCAGTCAAAATAAATTGAAACTCTGTTGGTAGTTAGAAATTCTTTTTTATATAGTAAATTTGAATATGTTCCTCATTTGGATAGTAACAATTTAACACCAAGATGCTTGGACTTCCCAAAAATATTGTAGCACCCATATTGGATCCTTAAAAAATAGAAAAAGTACACAAAATAGACTTAATTTGATATTATTTACTCTTAATAGACTCAATCTAAACTATTTACCCTTAATGGATTCATTACCCAAACTATTTACCTTTCTACCTATTTACCCCTTTTTATTTCATATGCGGACATTATGTTGATGTCAACATAAATAGTATGAAATATACTCTGACGGTATATATATACCATAGCGATATCATATAAAAGGAGTCCAATGATACTCTGACGGTATATTGATACCCAATTGATATATAAGATTTTTTTAAGAAATAAATAAAATAATTATTAAACTCTAAATTAGTAGAAAATATATTC
This sequence comes from Solanum virginianum, assembly GCA_000787875.1. Lineage (NCBI taxonomy): Eukaryota > Viridiplantae > Streptophyta > Magnoliopsida > Solanales > Solanaceae > Solanum > Solanum virginianum. The sequence continues at coordinate 18,069 of DF363623.1, forward strand.
GTTATATATTCTGTCGGTATATTTATATTATATCGGTATCATATAGGATTGAGATTAATTATCTGTGATAACCTGTTAGTATGTGTATACCTTATTGATATATCATACAAGTAGTGCTGACATCAGCATGACGTCAGCACACGAATTTTCATATTAGGAAGGACAAAATTTTAATAATATGGGGGTATAAAATGTAAAGGGATATATGAATGTAAATAATTTGCTTTAAAAGGGTACAAACTTAGTTTTCCCTAAAAAATACACTATTTTTGAAGAATTCAATACGTAGTCATTGACATTTTTAAAGATTCTCCGCAACATAAATTTAAAAATAGAATGGCTTAATAATCCAAATCTTGGACCTAAGACTTTAATTCTATCGTGCTATATATTATGTCTACTCCCAACAAACTGTATCTCAATATTATTGCACTGACATTTCAACATACAATAATAACAATAACAATAGTGTAATAATATTGATACATAATTAATAGAAGGCGCAAGCCTGTGCACTAAAGATCCTGCTATATGCAGAGTTTGGGGAAGAGCCCAATCACAAGAGCTCAATGAGATCATATTTTTTTTAGAACTTTTGAATGAAGTCATAAATGTGTTTGTTAATCTCATCTGGCCTTTCTTGGTTGACAAAGTGAGCTGCACCTTCCAAAACAACAACTTCCTCCAACAATGGAACATATTTCTTAAATCCACCATTGTGTATGTACTCTTTAGCACCTGGTATATTATAAACCAAGTCGAATTCTCCGACGATAAACTTGGTCGGAACTTTAACTTGAGCCCCTGTCCATGGTGCTAAGAGTTCCCAATTTCTGCATAAGACACAACTTTAGGATGTATGTAAATTTTGGGAAACTATAACTTCAAAATATACATGATATATCGCAATGCATGTGTGAAGAAGTTGATCAAAATAGTCTACAAGCAACTAATAAGATCTATATATGTTGCTCGGACTCTTAAGAAATGCTTAAGAATCCGTGTCAGATCCTCCAAAAAAACTATGCAATTTGGAGTATCCGACATGAGTGTAGCGGCAATGTTGGAGAGTCTGATCAACATAGAATACGATAGTGTTCATGAACTTCACAACATTTTTGACTTCCTAGAAAACATGATACTCCCTTTGTCGCAATTTATATGGATTAGTTTGACTTTATGTGAAGTTTGCGAAAGAAAGACAGACTTTTGAAATTTGTGGTCTAAGTACAAATATTTATATGGCTGGAAATCATTTCGTTAAGAGTAAAAAATGCAGAGTTAAAATGTTGCTAAATATAGAAATGTGTCATTCTTTTTGGGACTATCTAAAAAAGAAAGTAAGTCACATGAAATCAAATATACAATGTCACAGAAGACGAGGAACGCTTACATGGGAAGAGCTCGGTAATAGTTAACTCCACCAGTGAAACCAGTTTTCTCAAACTTGTTTGCATAGTAATCCAGCTCTTCCTCAGAAAGCCATGATGAAAGGGCACTCGGGGCATCAGGGACAGCCTCAAAGCCTTTTCCTTTAGGAAAATAAAACGGTGAAGGATCGCGGTATGTCAAAATTTTCTTAAGAACAGACTTAGCACCAATTGGAGCAAATTCAGCTTCAATTTCGCCCAGTACCTACAGAGTGAAACCATAGTGAACTTTCTGCTGTGAATTTACCATACCCTGTACTAGCTAGTGAGAAACACTTTGTGCAACATATATAGAACAAGCCACAAAGAAGAACGAGAGCTTGTTGCATCAATTATGTGTGTGTCTAGTCATGAGTCCAGGTTGTGTAATGTAAGAATGTCTACAATAGACTCAATGTCGTCCGGCCATCCCTTAGTGGCCGAAGGCGGAAGGGGTTCATTTGGATCTGTTTGCCAGAGAATCATATTGGATATAAAAAGTCGATTTTTTTAAATATACAAATGGTAGATGATGAACCCTTTGGCAAAAATCTTGCCTTCAACACGGCCGAACCGTGTGTGCATGAGAGTTTAATGCACCATGCCGCCTCTATTTCAGAATATGAAATGGTGGAGATGAGGATGTTGCAATTGATGTATGGACATACAAGGGGAGATAGAAATAGAAATGAGGAAATCCGGAACAAGATCAGAGTGCCTTCAGTGAAGGACAAGATGCGGAAGGGAGTTTGAGATGGTTCAGGCATCTAATGACGAGATCCACATATGTCCCAGTGATAAAGTGTGAGAGGTTGGTTCAAGAGAGGCACAGGTAGACCGAAGAAGTATTAGGAGGAAGTTATTTATTATTAGATGGGCCACGATGTGGTTTCAGTTACCAAAAAATGACCTTAGATAGGAGGTTGTGGAGGACACAAATCAGGGTAGAATGTTAGTAGGTAAGAGTGCATTGTCTTGTTGTCGTTCATACTATTAGTCGGTGTACTATTTTAGTTTCTTGTCCTACAATTTTGTTACTACACTGAATATGTCGTTGTTGTTGTAGTAGTTCATACTAACGGCTGTGAGCTTTCCATAGCAAGATTTGAATATACCCCGAAAAACATGTAAAATCCGTATATCAAACACAAACGAAACAGATACCACAAACTGAAACAGAGAGAACCTGAAATCTGCAACAATAGTGATCTTCTCCATATATAGCCTTTAGTCCCTCAACAGTATCCATCTGTGGGTTCCTTGGGGTAAAATGGACACTCAAATTCACCAAGGCTTTAACTTTATCTGGCCTAAAAAGGCATAAATGCCAAGCAATTATGGCACCCCAATCATGTGCAACAACAAACACATTGTCTTCATTAGGAGCAATGGCTTCAAGAACTCCTACAAGATCACCTACAAGGTGAAGGATACTGAACTTTGAAGGGTCATTAAGGGGTGCACCAGTAGTATCTCCGTAACCCCTTAAGTCAGGCGCCACAGCACGGTAGCCGCGTTCAGCTAAGTAGACCATTTGGTGGCGCCATGAGTACCTGTTTCAAAAGATCGTGGGTTAACTAGCACATAGTCAAAGCATTTAACCAGATTCAGCCAAACCTGGTGAGAAGGTTTGTATAGTACAAAAAGAAAATTACAATTACAATTTTGTTACACAAAACTCAACGTAGTTCCATATATGTTCTGGAAAATTGTGCGTTAACTAGCACACAATCACATAGTCAAAACAAACAGATGGGGAAAAACATCAACATATTTAGTGTTATCACTGTATCAAAGTTAGAGAGGTTGAACAGAACTTCGACTCATTAAAACATACTAGAAAATCTAAAATTGAAGATTGAAGCAAAAAGTACCAGAGCTCAGGGAACCCATGAATAAAGAGGATTGTTGGTCCTTGGCCTAATTCTGCTATATGCATATTTAGGCCATTTACAGCTACCATTTTGTGCTCTATCTTCTCCATTTTTTTAAAAAAAAAAATTTACTCTGTTTTCTTGAGTTTTTTTTTTCTCTGATTTTGAAAAATTTTGTGTTTTTATTAGCCTTGGTGTTGTTGGAAAAGGTGGGGCAATCATTTATGATTAGGTGTATTATTAAATATGTGGCCTGTGATTATGTTGTGGTTGTCATTGTCAATTCGAACTGGATAAATTGAGATTGAGCCGCGTGTTGTTTTGATTGAGAATAAAATGTTTTTATTAAACTTTTTTTATTCAAATTTTGAAAAAATGTGTGTATTTTTAAGCAACTATAACCTAAATAAGTTATTATTATTATATCATCAATATATATAATTAAAAGTGAGAAGACCTCAAATCAAAAGTTATGTTTGTTTTAACTCTTCAAAACGACTCTAGAGATATATTGCTTCTATTAGAGTCTAGACAAGCCTTTTGGGGCTATATATTTATAGTTAAAACATTCATTTGTTATTTTTTTGCTGGATTAAATGTGACATTTGATCAGTAAAAATATTTATGCAACATATTATTATTGTTTTTCATGGTTATCTCATTTGATTTTAATGTTTTTTGGTATACATGTAATTATTTAAAAAAAATGAAGTTTAGAATTTTGTTTAAAAGAGGGAAAGAACGTACTTAGAAACATGAATTATTTTGTAATCGTTGCTGATATTTGGTTCAATAATCATCATTAATCTTATGTCTTTTAATTTCAAATTCATAGAGGGAAATAATATGTTATTTCTTTATAACTTTAGATTTACTTTAAAATGATTTTTTTTTATAATTTATTGTAAATGGACATGCTGTTAAGTGGGTCCCTCCAAATGTAGGGCCCACATGCAAGACATTTAATTTGAATTCTAGTTGCCAAATTGTGCCAAATTGTTTGTCAAAATTGATTGCGCCAAATTTGTTTGTCAAGTTTGGCTGCATTCTCACCTACCAAATTACTCCTATATAAAGGAGTAATTTGTTCCTTATAAAACATATTCAGAAAAGAGAAAATAATATCAAAAAGAGAGAAAAATACAAAGAGAGCCACACAGAGAAAGTGAGTATTTTTCTTCTGTGAAGTATACCATAGACTATAAAATAAAATAATTTGTGAAGAAAAATAGAGCGTGTGTTTAGGAAATATTTTTTCTAAAAGAAATAGTGTGACCAAAAAAAAATAATGAGACTATTTTTTGTATTTTTCTCTAAGAGTCTACTGTGTGTAATAGTAGAAGAAATCGTACATTTGTGCCTACTATTTATAATAGTAGAAAAAATATAATAGAAGTATTGATTTGTGGACGTAGCCCAAAAGTTTTGGGTGAACTATGTTAAATTTTCTGGTGTAGATTTTGCTTTATTTATTCCTCCTAAAATTTAATTGCTCACTCCACTGCATGGGCCTAACACATGCATGGTTGCTTATTGTGATGGAATTCACTATGTAATAAATGTAATATTAATATTTGAAAAATAAATAAACAGCAGCTTAATACATTTGATTTTTCTTTTTTAAAAAAAGACTTATTTTATTACATGTATTTATTGTTTTTTAGTTTTGGTTAGGAATTTCATACAGTTTAATTTGTTTAGTTTTTCTCTTTTATTTTTCTAAAAAATATTCACTTTATCTCATATTTAATATCCTCTTCAATCACTACTTTTAATATCTATAACTTTCATACTTTTTAATATTCATAACCTCCATATGTTTAATTTAAAGTTTTAAGATATTTTTTGGTATTACTCTATTTTAATCTATATAAATTCAACTTCTTCTTTTTTTTCATGAGATCTCTATCCAATGCTTTTTGTTTTTCATTCTATAGTTAAAGTAGTGAGACATTTGTATCATTTCTGTAGTTATTAGTTTATACTTTAGTTTGACTCGATGAATAAGGCTCTTAAATTTTAATTGGAAATGAGAAAAAGATAGAGTATATACAAGGTCTTGAAAAATTATGTATTTTTTTTATTTTTTATTATTATGATTAAAGTTTTAAGAATAACGAGTACATTGAATTTTTTTCTTTTTTGTTTAATTTTTTTGTTTTGCCTCTATTAGACTTCTTTAAATTAGTTTTTTATTAAAATCTTATCGTCATAAGTCGATATTATAATTTGGGCCCAAATTAGCTATTAGTGACTTTATTGAAAGTCTACTAACTATTGACATACGTTTAAAATTTACAGTTGATTGCTTAAAAGAAACTAATTTTAAACATTAAAATGCGTCCCTCATTTGGTCTTTTTGTCATATTTATAAAGATTTATTTGTAATTACTTATATTTTACTAATTGTATGCATATTTTTATAGAATTTTTATTGTTCTAACAAATCTATAAAAATTCACATTGCACGTGTTCAGAAACTAGTATAATTAAAAGTAAGAAGACCTCAAGTTAAAAGTTGAATTACGAAAATATTAAATTACAAAAATACCCTTGCTGAAATTCGATATCTACTTTAATTTTCTTAAAAAAAAATTGACCTCAATATGCAGTTTTGTTCACCTATGATGTAGAGTTTCACATGGTGTTTGGCGTACAATGGAGTATTATATACTTCACATTTTAACAACAATGTAACGATAGATTTGGTGTGGTTGCATCGTTATTTTAATATTTTTTTTTATTTTTTACTATTTTTATTTATTTAATAATTATATTTTATCACTTATCCTATCTTTTCATGGAATCCACCACATACCTTTTTATTTCTTGTAGATTTATCATTCAAATTATAGATGTATGACATTATGTAATAACGAAGAACAATACAATCTATCCAAACATTGTAGTCATTGGAACAATACAGTACGATACAATATAATACAGTACAATACAATATATTATGAAACAATACATAATAACCATCCAAACAAAGTGGTAGGGGATGGTTTGGTATGTAGAAAAATTATCTTTCCTAAAATTGTTATTTAATGAGAAAGAAGTGATTTACTTTTTTCTAAAAAAAAAAATACTTTGGTAAGTAAATAAAGTACTGCTCTAAAAGAATTATACTCTCATTATTTTTATTTATTTGTCTTATTTTATTTTTAGTCTATTTTTTTTAAAAATATATTTTTGTTTCTTGATAATTTTTTAATTTTATTTTTTTCACATGATATATTAATTAAGACCACAAGATTAAATGACTTTTTGATATGTTTTGCTTATTTTCGTTTAAAATTATAAGATTCAAAAGTTTTCTATACTTTTTTAGACTCTGTATCAAGATAAAATTAGACAAACAAATTTTAAAAAAAAAGTATAACTTATTCAAACAAGTATGATCGCCATAATGTCTACTGTCAAATCCAAATAAGACTAGAAGTCGAGCAATTTGACAAAGAAAAAACTATTCGAATAATATGGGTAGCGTTAGATCTATAGTATCGATTACTTATTTATGCAAATTCAATAGTTTTTGTAACGACCTAGCCCAACACTGTGAAGTATTGTCCGCTCTTGGGCCTGACCCATTACGGATTTGTCCCTTTGGGCTCACCCCAAAAGGCGTCTCACAGTATATAGACCAGTCATTTACTTAAATAACCCAGGACTCTCCCTCTCTTTTTCGATGTGGGAATCTTGCCTAAGTGAGCCCCGAACACAGCCCAGACACTCACTCCCCGTAGGGACTCAGCGTCCTCGTTGAGGGCTCACTCACCACCGTACTAGGTGAGAGTCGGCTCTAATACCATCTGTAACGACCTGGCCTAACACTGTGAAGTATTATCCGCTCTTGGGCCTGGCCCATCACGAATTTGTCTCTTTGGGCTCACCCTAAAAGGCGCCTCACAGTATATAGACCAGTCCTTTACTTAAATAGCCTAGGACTCTCCCTCTCTTTTTCGATGTGGGAATCTTGCCTAAATGAGCCCCGCACACAACCCAGGCACTAATTAATTAATTTTTGAGTTTAGGCTAGACATATAGTAATGTAGATGTTGTGAGTTTTGAAATCTTATTGCGTAGAGATGATTTATGTAGGCTTTGATTGAAATATTCCTCCAATGTGTATACAATTGAGTTGATATTTGACTTGTAAATTAATGATGGAGATTTATTATATATGAAATAGTGATTATTTGTTATTGATCTCGAAGTGATACTTAATTTTAGATGTGAATATTGTTAAGGTTGTGATGGTATTGAGATTGAGGATATTGCAACATTTATGGTATTGAGCTACCCATTCTTAATTTTGAGATGTATGATTCGTATGGGCATCTAGGAGATTTATTATATGTGAATGTTGTGATGGTATTGAGATTAAGGATATTGCAACATTTACGGTATTTGATTTGAAAAGTGTGGTTAAGTGATGAAAATTCTATTTTGAGATCTATTGTTGAGTTTGTATCAAGACTATGTTGTTATGAGTTGTATTAATTTTTGTCATCTCCTCATTATTGTGTGAACATGCCCATTTGCATTGACTTTGTGCATTTGTTATATGTTTGCTGGATGATCCAATAAAAGAAAAGAAAAGTCGAAGGAAAATGGTTCCGACTAGTGAAAAAGAAAAGAAAAGCCGAAGGAAAATGGTTCCGACTAGTGAAAAAGAAAAGAAAAGCCGAAGGAAAATGGTTCTGGCTAGATATGAAATGAAAATTGTCGAAGAAAAATGGTTCCGACGGATATATGGTCCATGTGTGGCCCCCATGGGTCTGACTGAGGCATGCTTATGATCAGCAGATGTGTATCATAGGACAGACATGCATCACTATTATTTGACATTGCATTGCATCATTTGCATGACTTTTCTGAGTGCAAGTTTGTAGTCTGGCGATATGTGGTTGGGTGTTAGGAGTTGCCTGGTTCTTCATTATTTTACTTTAAGTTAGTTCCATTTGCTGGGTACTACGTGGTATTTGGTACTCACTCCTTGCTACATTTTTGTAGGATGCGAGCCCGATCCGGTATTCATATGATTAACTATTGTGTTAGTCTATTCATCTTCCGAAATTATTATTATGTTTGAACTAGTAAGTGTTAGACTGACTCGTCTTGGTGGGTTAGGTGAGTGTCATCACGCCTGAAATTTAGGGTTGTGACAATTTTAATGTGAAATTAGTTACTATCACATATATTAATTTAAGGTTATTACCAAAAATATTGAACTTTAAATTTTGAACCACTTCAAAAACACAAACTAATTCTTTTTAGATAGTAAATTTGAATATGTTCCTCATTTGGTTAGTAATAATTTGAAAAATTAGTGGCTTAATAATCCAAATTTTGGAGCTAATTAAGTAAATCCCACATGCACGAATAGTTGCTAAGACTTTAATTCTATCGTACTTTATGTTATGCCTACTCCCAACATATATATCTCAACGGATCTTAATACTATTGCACGGTCATTAGAAAATCGTCCAGTTCTTATTGAGTAGCTCTTAAATGTTAAAAGATGTAATGTAGATCAGGTTGGGACTATTGAAATTCTTTTCTAAATCATTACGAACGATTTTATAAAGGTTTTGTGAAAAAATCGATCGTAATCCATATAATCAAAATTCATGGGCTTATACACGCAAAAACTAGAGAAAATCATCTAGTTTCTGTTGAGTAGTTCCTAAATGCTAAAGAAATGCAATGAAGATTAGACTAAGACTATTGGAATTCTTACTTAGGTCAATATGGAGATGTTTTATAAAAATTTTGCAAAAAAATTGATCGAAAGTCATAGCGCCACAAAATTATCAACAAACACACTCGAGAATCGGAGAAAATAGCTCAATTCTTATTGAGTGGCCTCTAAATATAAAAATGGTTCAGGCGGCGGCTATTGAAATTCTTTTCCAGGTCATTTAGACTGATTCTATAAAAGTTTGGCAGAAAAATTGATCGAAAATCATATTACAAAAAAAATTCATGATTAATATACACGAAAAATAATTTTTTTTATCTAATTCCAATTGTTTGACCCCTATATGCCAAAAAATGCCCAACAAATCGAGCCAAAGCTATTGAAATACTTCCCCATAATTTTTCTCTTCTAAGATGGTAAAAGAGGGGAAATGAGGTGACGAGGACGAGAAGGAAGAGATGAAGGAAATGTAAATGAAGCACGGGTTAGCCATTTGTATTTACAACCCCTAATTAATGGTCTTGCCTTGTTAATGGGTCGTTTGGCAGGGAACAAATTTATAAAAACCCTGAAGGTCATTTTTGGTATTTTTAGCCAAATTACTATTTTTGTCCTTCTTAAAAGTTGTCTTGAGTCATTATTGGCTAATGCTAAAAGTCAGATTTCGAAAGTATGGTGATAAGCTTGAGTTTTTCAAATGAAAGAGTTTTTAAAGGCTTAAGTTGGAAAAAATTGAGTTTTCTGGCCATTTTGAGTTTCAATTGTCGGATCGTGATTTTATCAATTCCATCAGCTCCAGAATACCGATTGAAGTCTAGGAAAACTTGCAGAACTGAATTTGGAGTTAAAATGGAGATTTTAGGTCTAAAGTTGCATTTTTAGTTGTTATCAGAGCCAAAGTTTGACTTTGGTCAACATTCAGGCTTCGGAAGGCCAGATTGAAATTCTGAAAATTTCAGCAGTTTCGTATGGTCAAACTAACGCTAGAAATGACTTAGTTGTAATTTTTAGAGCTTCTGAGAATATTTTAAATTTGAGAACTAGACAGTTGAGACATGTATTTTATTTAAGAATTCTATATTTAGAGGCTTGTACATGTGAAACCAGTCCTTAGGATAGTTGTAGTTTGGTATTCATCTGAAACTAGTTTGAATGAACGTTCTTAGATTTTGGGCCAAGGAGGCCTAAATTTCAAATTCTGACATTTTCGTTGGATTCGAAACGTCAATTTTGATCTAGGAGGATCTTTCGTTCAGTTCCCAGGGCTTTCGTGTGTTTTTGACCTATTGGTAAATTTTGATATTAGGAAATGGGACCCACATTGGCATAAAACGATCTCCGTTGGAAATTTCGACCACACCATTGGGTTCGGAATGTCATTTCCGATTAGATTTCATATATGAATTGTATTTTTTCAACTTTGGATGAGGTCAGAGAATCGAATTTAAGTTCGGGAGCTTGCTGAAAATGCTGAAATGGGCGGGTGACGTGACCCAATAGGATTCTGCCACATGGCAGACCTGGTTCAAACCCTAAAAGTTGCAGATTTATATAGAATTATGCAGTTTTTCCCTAAATTTCAACCAACATTTTTTCTCTCAATTTTGATCCGATTTGAGTGATTCAAAAGGCTAAGTTGTATAATTTTCCGAGATGAACAACATGGGAACTTTAGAAATTGATTTTAGTGCGTCATTTGAGGTAAAATTCGTAATCTTGCTGCTGTATTTTTTAATATATTTCAAAAACTTTGACATGAGATTTCTTCCTCATACTAGCTTCGTTTCTGAAATGGTTTTCGCCGTTGAATTCCTTATCACTTGGGGAACATTTTCATGTATAAATTTTCAGACTACGATGAAGTTTTTCCAGCAATAAAATTTTTGGACTATTTTATCCTTTTCACCCGAATTGATTGATTTTAGCGTCATTAGATTCATTATATAATTATGATGCTATATTTGAATAGATTTTGGTGTAATTAATGATGGAGATTTATTATGTGTGAAAATAGTGATTATTTGTTATTGATATCGAAATGATACTTATTTTTAGATGTGAATGTTGTTAAGGTTGTGATGGTATTGAGATTGAGGATATTGCAACATTTATGGTATTGAGCTACCAATTCTTGATTTGTGGTATATTGTTGAGTTTGTATCGAGACTATGTTATTATGAGTTGTATAAAAATTTGTCATCTCCTCATTATTGTGTGAACATGCCCATTTGCATTGACTTTGTGATAAGTGTTATGTGAACATGAAAAATAAGAAGAATTAAAGAAGATGTACTATTTCGAGGGATGTGTCGCGTGCCGCGACAGATACTATGATTCGAGGGTCATGTCGCATGCCGCGATGGATACTATATTTTGAGGGTCGTGTTGCATGCCATGACGGATACTATATTTCGAGCGTCGTGTCTCAAGCCGTGACAAATACTATGATTTGAGGGTCGTGTCGCACGCCGCGACAGATGCATGGACTAAGAGTCCCCCATGGGTCCCGGACTGAGAGGCAGCGTGTGTGTATCATTAGGACAAACATGTATCACTATTATTTGACATTGCATAGCATTATTTGCATCTCACGGCATTTATTTCATCCCATAATGCTCTGGCTTGTTATGATTATATGGTGTGCTATTGAGATTGGCTATTCATTATATCATTTGTCTTGTTTATGTCTTTACATGATTAGTTTTGGGATTGACTTAGTGAATGAGCGAGAACTTGATAAATTGTAGAATTTTCCTCTATGACTTGAAAGTGGGATAATGAGAATTATGCTTTTATAGGCTTTGATCATAGAATTTTCGAATGGTGTAATTGTGAAGGTTATGAATTCTTATATTGCAAAATAGTTGTGAGATTGTGACCCTTAGAGGGCTAACGCTAAGTGATGATTATATCAATATTCTAGTAATTTTCTACATATGATATATATATATATATATATATATATATATATATATATATATATATATATATATATATATATATATATATATATATATATATATATATATATATATATATATATATATACACACTGTGCTGGGACTTTTCTGAGTGCATGTTTGTAGTCTGACAGTATGTGGTTGGGTGTTAAGGAGTTACTTGGTTCTTCATTATTTTACTTTTTTGGGATAATTGTAGTTTGGTATTTATCTGATTAACTGTTGTATTAGTCTATTCATCTTCCGCAATTGTTGTTATGTTTGGATTAGTAAGTGTTAGACTGACTCGCCTTGGTGGGTTAGATGAGTGCCATCACGCCTGAATTTCGAATCGTGACAAAATTATTTCGAATTAATACTAATGAGGTTATAATATATGAATGTAATAATCATGAGACTATTTATTTGATACTATATTTTTATTATAGATCACTTACGTCGAGTCATTTTATAAGTGATCTAATTATATAAATATTTTGTTTAATTTATCAGAACAAAGAAGTTAAACTCTTATGAAAAAGGCATAAGATATAAACATATCATTTAACTTGATCTTAGCTGACATTTGTATCTATACACAAATAGACATTAAAACTTGTTTGAAGTTAAATAAGTAGATACATGCGTCCTACGTGGCATGTACGAATCAGTTCAACTATACCTCACCATGTATGATGTATATACAAGTTTAAATGTCTACTTCTGCACACCCAAAATTAGAAGTCATAGTCATAGATATCAGCTGCGGCCAAGTTAAATTCACATATTGCCTATGAAAAAGCAACCCATAAGTCCAATAAAATGAATGTTTTATTGGAAAATGATTCACTCAAATATTACAAAGTCATCCATAAAAATATATCAATCAAACCTTCATCAACCCAGAGTCATATGGAACACCACTTAACTTAATCCACTCATCTGCCATTATGAAAACTCCAGGGGCAAATCCAGCAGCAACTTCTTGTCCAATATTTTTCTGATAACCCATCCAATTTACCCTATGATTACTATTTGCCCCAACTCCCCTGTTTTCATATTCTGCATAAAACAGAGTATTAAGTGCAAAATCTCCTGCCCATACTGACCATCCTTGAGGATCAATAAATCCATCAATCAAAGATTGCATAATTATAGTTCTTGAAAATTCTTTCCATGGTCTTCCTAAGTATGCTTTGATTGGTGGTTGAGCTGATAGAAAATCTTGTTCAGCTCGAATTTCGCAGTTTTGCATGACAATAGCTCCAACTCCGCGCCTATCCTTCCTGCCTTGTGCTGTAACCATGCATGCTTGGTTTGCCATCGGTTTCCTGACGATCATCTTACAGTTTTGGAAAACGGATGATGCGTCTCCAAAGATGAAGTCTATGGTTCCTGTTATGGTGCAATCACGGTAGAATTGGCGATAGGAGTGGACATATAAGGTGTCTTGATAACCATCGAATTGACAGTTGTGGAAAATGGCCATATCTCCTGAGACACGAAGCGCGACTGCTTGGTGCTTTACTGATCCTGCTGTGTTCTCTATTCCAATGTCCTTTGCCATGAAATTGTCTCCATTGATAGCTGCATTGTGAAATAGAAAATATTGAAAATGAACGTATCATTTTCTGTGATGGTGTTTGACTGGATAGACGAAATTTGATACGTTAATGTTGTCATGTAGTCAGATGAAAAGTTACTCCACTATTTCTTTGTTTGGTTTGTTTCGTAAAGAGTTTCAACTTTTTATAGCTACAAAAATCTCATGACATGTTAAAGACCATCCATACTGTAAATTGGAAGAGACGAAGTAGTTTTCGTATGGAAAACTTTATGTTCAAACTTTAAAAGGTTTAATGAATTTGAATTCTTGAAAGTCGTATAGACCAGGACGATGTCAGGACTTTCCAGAATGTTATAAAAAGAAAGAACGTCAGATAAATTGAGACGGAGGGAGTACTTACCGACTGTGGCAGTTTTAAAAGTTCCAGTGCCATCAGCAAAATTCTTGCTACCAGTGATTTTGGTCTTTGTTGGGCCTTCACCAATAAACACTATATGGTTCATTTTCCTTGGGATATCAACATACTCTTTGTAAATACCAGCCTTGATGAAAATGACAAATTTTTGTGCATTCTTTGTGGGCACAGCTCTAAGGGCTTCATTAATAGACTTATATTGTCCACTACCATCAATTGCAACAACAGCATTGGGGTTTAGCCCATTAGAATTAACTTCATGGAGTATCCTTTCATGAGCATTCAATAACCTCCGGTTTACACCGGGGATCTTCAGGTTCAGGTCCGTAAGGACCTGACCCAAACTCGAGACCATAGCTAAACCATTGCTCGTGAGTTCCCCTGCATTTTTCAAAAGTTTCTTCATTTTCTCACCAGTCTCACCAGTCGTGTTCTCAAAAGCGTCCAAACACGTTTCCTGATACGTGATGGACGCGCTGAGCCACGTCTTGAGGTCGTCCGAGTAATCCTTGAGCTTAGAGACGTCGAACATGCCGATTTCATCGAACGACCTCCTCAGGTCGTCGGTAGCGACGTCCAGGAGGCCTTCGCACGTCTTCAGCGCATCTTTCGTCCTGGGATCTTTCGAGGCCTCGTCGATCAACGAGGCAGAATTCTTGATTACGTCAGAGAGATCATTAATCGTGGCGCTAAACGCAACCTTAATGAGGTCTTTTGGATCATTAGTGTTGTTAGCCTTAGCAAGACTCTTCATACATGTTTGTTTGTAATCAGTTTGTTGACATATGGCCTGGACAGACTTTATAGAAGTTGAAATTTTAGAATCATCATTTTTATTGGATGAATTATCTTCATTCCTCTTGCTGGTAAATGAGATGGCTGCTGCCATCACACAAGCCACTAAAAGAAGTGAAGCAATGCTGCCAATAGCAACCTTCTTAACCCCCATAATTAATTTTAATTATTGAAACAAAATAAATATTTTGTTGGGGTCAATTATGCTAGAGGCAAGTTGCTCCCCCTTGGCTTGGGATTTCGCAAAACAATGAAAATAACTATTTATAGTGAAATATGAATGAAATTTTTGGTAATTTTTTGTTTTGAGGATGTGAATTTTTTGTCCTAATGGGTGGAAGAGAGTTTCCTAGTTTTCCTCGGTTGTGCTAAAATTAAGGTTTAGTATAGGAATGTTATTACATGGGATTTTCTTGTTTTATTCTCTCTCCTTTTTTTTTAATGACACAAATCTAATTTATTATCTTTTTTTTACTATGTTAATTTTTGTTAATTCACATCCTTTTCACGGGTTAATTTTATTTATTACATCAGAGGAGGGGGGGAGAAGAGAAAATATTAGTAATACGTGAAGTTAATACATGTATTATTTTTTCAAATGCATTCTTCTACCAAACCCCTTATTAACTTCATGAAGTACTAAAATATTAGTTGTAAAATTGCTGAATTAATTTTCACCATCAGAGTTTAGATTTCTATACATTACAAGACTGGTATACAGCCTTTTATTTTCATGCAACTCCCTTATTAATTTTATTTTATATTGTATTTCGCGATACATATAGGAGTTATCTATAAGGTTTTTAGAGTCTGGATTTCCTTAACTCAGTTTTCGCGATTGTCCCCAAGCATCTGCAGTTCTCAATATCCTAGCAGTAGACCAGAGATGAGCAAGAACAGTATCACCTGATAAACCAGCAGCACCGTGCACTTGCATTGCGGTATCAAGCAACCATCATTGCCATGTTTGGTGCAGCAACCTGCAAATCAAATGAATAATGAGCAGCCAATGTTGTGATTTGAGAACAGTAACAAAAGATTTTGCACCACCGTCATTGAGAATTTCTCTATACACACACACACAAAAGATTTAGGAATAACTAAACGATCAGCAAGAAAAACGAAATTGAAGGGAAGGATTTTCTAAGCTTATCCAGAATACAGTCATAAAAGAAAAAGCAATATTTACCAGATCGTGGGTGAAGGGGGAGAACAGATTTTCTTTCAATAAATAACCATGCAGTTTTGATATAGGAATCAGCCATTTCCCTGGAAGACCGGGCACGTTAACCTCCAGAAGCATTACCCTATAAAGTGAATATAAAAGCCATATGTTGGTTATAAATCCTTCTTAATGAAAGTCCATGGACCAAAAGAAAGTGATATCATCCACATTGCGGGGGAAAAAGCCAATACCATGATCCATCTGTCTGTACGAGCAAATCTTGAAGCCACATGAAACAAAGAAAAGGCAACATTGAACTTCCATTGATCAACCGGCCAAGGTCTTCCCTAATTGCCAATATTAAAGCCGAAGAAAAGACAGTTAGAATCCTGACATAAGTTAACCTTCTATACAACTAAATTTGCAACTGGAGTTCACAAAACGGGTAACGGGCTTAACTTTCCTGTATTATTCTCTTTTTCAGAATCATTTTCTCTTTTGAGTAGGCTGTTGGGGCTGCTGATGATAATGTAACAGTAACAACAACAACAACAACATACCCAGTGAAATCCCACAAGTGGGGT
>DF363622.1:16996-34529 GCA_000787875.1 Solanum virginianum
GTTGCTTTAAGAACTCACAAAATCCCTTGTTTCAGGCACCAAATGTGTTATATTTAGACAGTATATCATTTGCCTCCCAAGGAGCGCCTTATTTAACATCGTGGCTTGACTTTGTCATCTTCCTCTGTCAACTATCATAGAGGGTCCATACCTCACTCTTGCATTAATCTGGGTGTTTCATGGATTGACATCACCCTTAACTTAGAATTATTGCTTGTCCTCAAGCAATGACTCAATCTACACAGAAAAAGAGAAATACATAGTAACTATGCTAATGGCATATATATACACTCCTCTGTAGAATTATTGCTTGTCCTCAAGCAATGACTCAATCTACATAGACAAAGAGAAATACATAGTAACTATGCTAATGGCATATATATACACCAACGGATAATGGACCACCAGAACTTGGCTCGAAATGAGAAGTAGAGGATCTATGTGGTTTATGAACCACGTTGGCTCAATACCCTCTTCATAAATCTGACTAGCGATCTACCGTAGAAGCTCCGTCCTATCCCTGATGTCCTTCCAAGTCATTGTTGTCCTTATCTTCTCAATACGGCTATCGTACTCCGCGGTGGACTGAGGAGCTATATAAGTAGGCCTAAACTGCATTCGTTGAATTATCTCCTTTGAGATATCAACTCTCCTACCCCGGACTGTCACCAACCATAGCTTTGGCTGCTCATTTGGTCTTTTGTTCTTTGGCAACCCCCGGCGGAGTGTAGCAAGGTATGCTGCATATAAGTGATGGTGTACATAAGGGGAATATTTTTCCAACTGTTGTGTAGTCTATCGTAGCCTGTGCTCATCCAACCCAGCATCCAATCCAAGCACTCTATCTAAGCTAAAGGCATTCAGCCGGGACTCCTCATGAAACTATCAAACTGGCTTGCCTTGCCCTTTTGGCTCCAACCCTTGGTTATATATTTCCTTCATCCCAGGGATGCACTCTCTGAGATCAGCTAGGGGCTGGGACTGGATCTCCTCCTGTTGAGAAGTGCTCTCTAACTCTGACTCTAAACCGAGTCTGGGGGGGTCATCTGTGTCTAGCTGCTGTCTGATCTATCCTCATTGCCTTGTTGTTCCTCTTCTTCAGACTGGGAGGAACTACTTATTTCCATGGGTGTCTGAGCTGCAAGTCCCCGAGTATAAGGTCAATAGGCCTCCAGGTCTAACCTAACTCTATGGACTTCCACAAAACCCTGAAATTAATCGGCGTTGGAGGACTGATCCCACAACCTCCATTGTAGAGCTTGAATTTCCCCTTTGTCTTTCGGAGGCATTTTATCTACAAACAATCCCCAAAGCTGCATTTAAGTTCACGATGTTTGATCCACTGAAATACTTAACAAAGAATAAGAAACAAAAACAACTAACAAGTAATTATGCACTAATACAACTGCAGATATGTAGGTACCAGTGCAGCTACGACTCGTAGGGTGACCTACGAGTCATATGCTGGCTTCGTAGAACCAGTTGTGCCATTAAAAAATGCTTTCTGATCACAGATATGAGGTGCATTTATGACTCATAGGGTGGCTTACAAGTCGTAGTCCTAGTCTTGTACCTAGTTCCAGAAAATTTTTCAAAACTTAGCAAAGTTTACGAGACCCTCCCTAAGAGTCATACCAAGTATTACAAGTCATATATAGGTCTAATATGAGAAATATGAAAGGATTACATATGACTGATGCTTGCTACGAGGGGCCACTATGACTCGTATAGGAACTTATGAGTCATAGGAGTATCTCGTACTAAGCACAGAAGTCACCTGCAATGCCTAACTGTTTCCCACACCAAGAATAAATTCAACACAAAATTTAACTTAATCATCCAAATAAGAGTAAGGCACGACTAAATGACACATAATCAATTCTATATTAGCATTGGCAATTTAAAACGACCATTATCCCTAAGAGTAAAAACCAGTTAAACCAAACATCAAGCACACAAAAAGCAATCAACAATCTAAACTTATTCTTGACATGTCCACAACATCCCAAGGAAGTGCAATCGCCCTTCACAACGATTCAATCAAACCCACATGTTCAAGCATAGGCAATCACCCCCATAGCTCCTAAAGTTCAACTTCAACAACTATTCGAACCCTATCTGAGCAACAATAATACATTACATACTAAACATTACAAATGTCGTACCCACAATCACCCACTCAAGCTTTTCTACAAGATTCACATCACAATCCAGTTCTTTGAAGTCTTATAAACCCTAGATTACAAGTCTAGCTTAATAATCAATATAAGGCGTGTTTAAACATGATCAAACTAAACTTATACTTATATAGGGAACAAACTCGTCAACATAGATTGAGAAATGTAACCGAAGAGCTTAACAATTGAATTAAAAAATGAACCTAAGCAAAGAGAGACGAACTTCGCATTGAAACCCAAGGAATTTATACCCTCGCAAGAATCTTCGCTGAAGAATGACTTGGATTTACGAAATGAAGAAGGGATTTTCTGTCGACTTAGGGTAAAGAATTTTAAAATTTGGGGTCAAAAATGATTTTGACCTCTTTTATAAGCAAACCAAGTTAGATTTTAAAAAGCTACAGATGGGGGCTACGAGACCCCAATTATGAGTTGTAGGTCATCCTACAACTCATAGGTCCTAGTCTCATACCATACCTAACACTTGGTAAAAATTTAGGAATCATATCTGGGCACTATGAACCCTACTTACGATTCGTAGGGGATCCTACAAATTGTAAGGTTGGCTCATAGTGTATGTCCCACTTCAGATACTTACTGTTTCCCTCTATGAGGCGTGACTATGAGTCATAGTCTTAGTCGTAGTGAAGACTACAACTCGTAGGCCTGCTTGTAGGAGCTGCATCCGAACTTAATTTATCCTTTCTTCAGCAATGACTATGAGTCATTTTCTTAGTCGTAGTGAAGACTACAACTCGTAGGCCTGCTTGTAGGAGCTGCACCCGAACTTAATTTATCCCTTCTTCAGCACTTGGTTTGTTCCTGCAATCTATTACCTAAAATGCACCAAAATGCCAATTGATAAAACTGATTCATAGTCTCAACAATCATAACACACTATTGACTCACTAATCAACATATAAAATATGATAAAATGTTTCAAAATAAAGCAATCACAAAAAAAAATACTTGGGTTGCCTCTCAAGAAGTATCTTGTTTAATGTCGTGACTCAACTTAGTCATTCATGAGTACTTAGACTTCTTTATTGGCTCTATCACTGCTTTTCTACTTTTCCTTTGTTCATCCTGCACTACATCTAGTTGCTCAGTGAGTTGCTCAATCCTATCACCCAGAATTTGCATCGATATAGTTTGTTGTTCCACTTTGTAATTACATTTGAGGACATCAAACTTTATCTCCCTGATGATGTCATCTTGCTCATTCACCTTGGTCAGGACTTGTTGATGCATATGCTCAATTTGAGTCAACTTATCAGTGATACAATGCTGGTGAGGTAACCTCATCCAAGTGCAATATTTTCGCTTTTGGTTTTACTTGAGGCTCCCGTAGATAAACTAACAGGTGGTCCGGCTTTCTCTTGGAGGGGTTGGTAGACTTGGGCAATTGCAGATAGCTTGTCCATGCTCTCAGTGATATCATTAAATGGTCATCTTATAAACTCCTAATAGACTCCTCCAAATAATGAGTCAGCTTGCCCCTGTTATTGAGAGGGTAGTGCTCGGTAGAAGCTAGTTTCCAACTCATCATCAGTTAGACCATGGTTTTCATTCTCTGCCAAGCACTGCTTGTATCTTTCCCCAAACCACTACCAAAGGTTCTCCTGGTAGTCTTTTGAAATTACAAATGTTGTTCTATAACCTCTGCCTATTGGACTTTCTATAGAATTTGATGAGGAAGACTCTCTATACTTCTCCTCTAGTTAAAGCAAATATCAGGTGGAAGAATTAGCCACCATTCTGCAACTTCACTCCGGAGAGTCCTGGGGAAAACCTAAAGACCCATGGCCTCCCAAGCAGGATGTCTTGTCCTAAGGACCCCCCTCAATGTTTGAGTGAAATTCTGTAAATAGATTTGGGAATCCTCGGACTCTTGTTTGTAAAATAGGGCGACCTCTGCAAAGTTTCCAACAAGTCGTTTGCAATGTAGTATCTTTGCTTAGTCATAATGCCAGCCAACTTGTACCTAAAATAAACTAACAAAAACAAACAAAAAAATACAGGAGACACTAGAAATCAATACTAGAACTAACTAATAGTGAAATCAAATCAAAACCTAGTTGTATTCCCTGGCAACGGTGCCATAATTTTTTTTAGTATTTTTATGTTCATGCTCCAATAAGAAAGCAATCGCTATCAGTAATTAACCTAACCAAGGTTAAAGACGAATCCATAGGGAATACAGGGCTTTGACTAAAAGACTTCACTAATAATCATTTCTAGTATTTATAACTACAATCTCAAAATGGGGGGAGGGGGTTGTGATGCAAAAACAAAATAAAATAAACACTAATGAAAGATGCAAGGAAACACTCAATTTTGGGGACAACTTGAGAATTGTGTTTCCCATAGTTCGTCAACTTGATTACCCTAGATAAATAACTATAATTGGTGAGTTGCATGAAGGACGGTAACTTAGGTTCTTCTAGCCCTCTTGTGAAAGTGACGGTCGAATTTCACCATGACACTTGGTCGACCACCATGGTGTGCCAATTAACTGTTACTAATAGTCCCAGTCAGCCACCCCTTGGTGAGGTTTGGTCGATTAGATGGGAATATATCAACTGAATTCTGTCATCTACTTCCATTTTTCTATTCGTCACTCCCTTGGTCGAGATCGCGATAGTAGGCGAGGTTTGTTGTTGGCCACCACCAAACAAAAATAAAAATGAAGGGAAATAGATAATACATGCAAAATGCTAATCATAGAAATGCAAGAAAACTAGGTTATTACAAGTCAACTACCCATGGTTCCCACAACCAGAAGTTGTGGGTGCTTAGCTACTCATGGCTAAAGCAAAACACACAAAAATGTATATAATAGACATGGTTGAGAGTTTCACCAATAAAAATGAAGGAGATAGGCACCACAAGTTGCAAACCCACAAGCTTGATTGATCAACAATAAGTACAATGTAAGATTTACAATCCCCAAAATGGATTTTGCAAGAGAGAATAATAATCCACTAAAAACCTAAGAAAAGCTTCAAAATGTAATGTAAAAATATCTACTGGTCAAACTCCCCTTTCTAAAATCCTAACTTAAGTTATATATAGTGTTTACAAAATAACCCTAGAATTTACACAGAAATGACAGCTTATAGCTGATATGTCTCGTAGTTATAACTCGTAGCATAACCTACGAGTTGTAGTCAAGGTCTCATATCAGGTTCTTGGCATCTTGAACTGAACTGGTACAACCTATATGTATGAGTCGTTGCTTTGGCTATGACTTGTATGTTAGTCTCGACAACCTATGGCTCGTAGCGTGAGCTACAACTCGTAGGTTGGCTCGTATGGCCTATGCTTCAGCAAAATCCGCAATGTTTCTTCAAAATCATGGCAACCTAACTTTTCTGCAAGATTAACACAAAAACACATCAAAACACTAAAACGTCACTCTAAAAAATCATAAAATCCCTTATTTCAGGCACCAAATGTGTTGTATTTTGATAGCACATCAGAAGCCCTCGCTTAACCTATATTGACCGAGATGAGAGTGAAGGGCCGATAAGTGGATATATCAGAGACTACCAATCACCAAATGCTTTTTAGACAGGTATGTTTCCTACCCTCATATCCACCACAGAGTTTCACAACAGGGTGGGTAAGATGAGGGACCCCCTTGTTATGAGAGATCCTGAGTGGTTAGACCTCTTGATGTGATAGGTGGTTAGGTATATTGCTGAGCAGGGTTTGGAACCTGCATAGATCACCACTTACTCAAAGTCTATTATCAAGGATTCTCCTAATATCCCTGCTAAATTTTGGTGGGTGGTTGGTTGTTCATGCATCCAGCCTACAATTACTGATAATACATTAACACTGAAGCATACGGTTGTGGTTGCCAGCATCTTAGGAGCAATGATATGGATTGGGCCTACCTCATTACCGAGCAGATTCTTGAGGCCGCACTGAAGAGGTCCACTATCATCCCATTTCTATGCTTGATATACAGGCTCTGTTTAGAGCCGATGGTAGAGAGTTTGCACCAGCTGATTGAGGCCCAGTATATATTGGACCCCAGTCTGATCAAGGCTAAACAGAACCCAGTGGCACTCCGGCAAGCACAGCCTCCACCTATGCCTGAGATGTTTATCCTAGCACCACCACCTGAGGGTTCACAGACTACCACCAATACGGCTACTATTACTGAGGAAAGGCCCTCGCAGCCCAAGATATATAAGGATAGGGGGTCTTCTACTACTGTCTTTGCACCACAAGCCACGACACCATAAGATTCTCCTGTGGGCATGGTTTATATGTCCTCCATATCTGTAAAGGCCCTGGTACAGAGGTTATCTCACACTGAATTGCAGTTGACTCAACTGGTTCAGCAGATCAGGCCATGGGTCTGCCAAGCCCTTTCTAACTTAGAGGGTCGAATGCTGGCCTTCGCGGTCGCCACTATTCATAACTATATCTCTATCGTAGATGCCTACATTGACGTCTTCAAGGAAAGGCTACAACAGAGCCTGCGTACATCACTACCATCAGACTTGACAACCCGAGTTAAGTCACTACCATCAGCCTTAAGAATCAAGAAATAGAATGCAAAAAATATCTGAGTTCAGTTGCAGAAGGGTTCTATAAGGGCACCTTTGTGAGTCATAG
The DNA here is from genome assembly GCA_000787875.1 of Solanum virginianum. Classification (NCBI taxonomy): domain Eukaryota; kingdom Viridiplantae; phylum Streptophyta; class Magnoliopsida; order Solanales; family Solanaceae; genus Solanum; species Solanum virginianum. The sequence goes on from DF363622.1 coordinate 23,806, forward strand.
CGAATACTATGAGTCATATAGTACTCTCGTAGACCTGTGATGCAAGCCAAATTTGGTTATTGGAAAAGTCTACAAAACTAGATACGACTCGTAAAGTGATTTACGAGTAGGTGAATGGGATCGTAGAAAATTTTAGTAAGTAATTAAATTAAGGCAAGGATCTACGAGACCTATCTGCGAGTCGTAAAGTGATCTATGACTTGTAGAATGTCTCGTCTGATGGATACTCAGAAATAGCATGTTTCAGAAATTTTACATGCGGGGCAATTATGACTCTTAGATTGCTCTATGGGTCGTAAAAGCCACTTATGGACTAGAAATCTCAGTCACCTTGAGTTTCTAAGTCCATCACATAGATCTCGAGAGATATTTTCAACCAACTATGTATTAGCATCAAAGCTAGAATACAAGCACCAGCATAGTTTCAATCATACAACCCTATCCCCCAATATTTTTTAGGCATAGACACCCCATCGAAAATGATTACACATGGATTATCCTACGGTTCCGACTATTCCTATTGGGCTTACACAAAATCATGTACCCATGCCATCACCAACCAAATCTACAAACACAATTCATTCAATATATTTCAAGCAAACATGGTGGATGGTTCAATAGACACAACAACTAACAATCATAAGGCCAAAATACCCAATTCCATATTCAATTAATCAATTCAACCAAGGGCAATCTAATTTCACATAACAAAATTAAGATTCAACAAAGGTTTCATGTCTAAACATCATGCCCCATAAGATTTTCAAATCAATCAATTAAAACAACCCAAATTAAGAATTAAAACAAAATTGAATACTTACCATGAATTGAGATTAAGATGAAGAGGATGAAAGAGGTACTGAGAAGCAAAGCCCTAAGGTTGCCAAAAATCTCGCTGGAAAAAGTATCATGGTGGTAAAATTAGAGAGGAAGGGAAAGCTTGGGTTAGCCGGTCAAGTTTATGTCAAATATGGGTTCAAAATAATTTGTATACTTTACTGGGTTGTCTGAAAATTAATTGGGCCTAAGTTTATGAAACCCCAATTACGAGTCGTAGATGGCTCTACAGCTTGTAAGTCATAGTTTCATAGAAACCTCCATACTTAGAAAAATTTTAGAAAACTTAACTGGGGTCCACGAACCCCATTCACAACTCGTATATTGATCTATGAATAATAAAGTTGGCTTGTGGACTGGACTGAATATTTTTCCTGCTAACTGAAAATCTCTACGAGATGGGGTATAAGTCATAAACTATTTTATGACTAGTAGACCCAGTCGTAGAGACTTAACCTGATGCTCCTCTCAGGAAAATTTGATGACTTAGTCCGGTACCTGCATACTCTTCATAAAATACACTGTTACCCTATATACAACCAACCCATTGTCCATACATACAATCAAAACACAAGAAAACAACTACCTATGATTCCAAAATTTGAAAATACACCTATAATTATTCTATTACATCAAATACCATGGGTTGCCTCCCAAGTAGTGCCTGATTTATTGTTGCGACATGACTTAAGCAAATTGGTTACTCAGACTTTATCAATTTCCTAAAATTCACTCTTGAACTCATCTGGATGCTTCATAGATTGACTGATGTCGAAGATAACTTTTTCATCATTCAACCTAAACCTGACTTGACCAGTTTCTATTTCTATTGGTGCTCGGCCAGTGGCTACGAATGGTCTAACAATCTAAAATCACAGTGTCTGCAGTGAATATGAATTTCTCCACTTTGACCAACACATTAGAGAGTATACCAATAGGCTTCTTCATTGTTCGATCTGCCATCAGTAACTGTATGCTAGTTGGAGTAGGAGCTCCCAATCCAAGCTTCTTGTAGACCACAAAGGGCATCAAATTGATACTGGCAATTAAATCACATAGTGCCCTTGCGAACTCCACATCACCTATAGTGCAAGGTATGGTGAAAGCACCTGGATCATCATACTTCTGAACCAAGGACTACGTAGTGGTAACACTATAATGTTGAAGCTCTTGAGAAAGCTTCTGACTCACATTGTACTTTTTGGTAACCAAGTCCTTCATATTCTTGGCATAGCCCAGCATTTTCTCTAAAGCCTAAATGAGAGGGATGTTTATAGATAGTTTCTTAAGCATAGAAAGAAATTACTTGAACTTGTCTTCCTCCTCTCTCTTTTTGATTCTTTAAGGGAAGGGAGAAGGAGGCCTAGGTATAGGCTTATATTTCTGTGGCGCTTCAGTTGCTTTACTCAGCCCATCCTTTCCATGATCATCTCCTTCATCCACATCATTTACTATAACTATCTCCTCATAAACATCATCCTTATCAATCGGAATAGGAGGATCAATAGTGCTCTTACCACCCCTAGTAGTAATCACCATACATTGCCCCTCATTCATAGGATTTTGCACTGTGTTGCTAGGCAATGTACCCTTTTGACACTGATTCAACTGCAATGACACTTAAACAAACTATTCTTCAAGCTATTTCATATCCATAGTATGAGAATCTATCATTTGATTGATACTAGAGATCTCTGTTTTCATGCCCTTTAGGGTCTCATCCAATGTCTCAACCTTCTTTAATAGTTGATCAAACTTCTCCTCAATTATGGAATTGCCTGCACCTGCATCCCAGTTTTGTGGTGGCATATACGGACCATTACTAAAGCCTTTTCTACGACCTCAATCTTCATTTGGACCCCTGTTCCTATCATAGAAACCACTGTGATTGTCTTTGAAAGCTCCATATCTATCATAGTTTCTACCTTGGTTTCCTTGATCTTGGCACCAATAGTCCTGATTGGACCCTTAGGTATTGGTCCAAAAACCCCTTATCTGATCATTCACAAAACATGCGTCCTCCTCATAGTATAGCTCCTCTTACATAGGTGAACATGGGGGTTGGTCAACCACTGCATTCACTCTCTTTTGGTTCTGCTTGATTACCACATATATGCTTGTGCGAAGCTGAGCAAGCTACTACATGATTTCTTCATTAATTTTGGCTTGCTCTGAAACCATACTGACTGCATATGAACCCTTTGTGGAAGTTCTATCCTACTATCCCATACACGATTCATCTTGACCACTTGTTCCATATGCTCAGCAATCCTTGCAAATGGTTGGTCTAGAAACATTTCCCCCCATGATAGTGTCAGCACAAGCCTGACTGTTCTCAACAAGGGCACGGTAGAAGATCCCTGCTAAGGCATCATTAACTATCTTGTGATTAGGGGCTCTCCTCAAACATTTAGTAAATCGCTCCCATGTAGTACTTATTGAATCACAAGGAAGTTGCTCAAAGTTGTTGATCTCATTCTTCAACTTGAGCTTCTTCAATCTAGGTACCTCTCCAAAAAAAGCCTTTTGTAAATCTACCCAGCTAGTGATTGAACTATACAGGAGCTCAAATAGCCATAATGCAGCATTACGAGTGAGAGACAATGGAAAGAATGAAGCCCCATAGCATCTATAGACATATTTTATGTCCCTATCACACTCTAACAAACAAATGCCACATTATACAAATGGCTATGTCCATCCTTTGATGGTAAGCCCGCAAATACCCCATGATTCTGTAGCATCTGAAGTAACCTACTAGAGACTGTGAACTTTGTGTCTACCAGTGGTGGTGGCAACACAATAGCTCCCATCACATCCATAGCCATAGGGTTGAACCAATACTAATTCCATTAGTAAGCATTGGTGTTGACCTTCCAATGCTGTCAAATGTCCTCCAAAGAAGGTGGGTTCTCATCCCTATCATCATCATTATTGTTCTAGTTCAAGGTGGCATTGGCCATGTTGTTGGCATTTTCTTGGGCCATTCTTCTTATTGTTCGGTGGATCTCTAGATCAAGTGGAGTTAAGGGATTGCCTTGACTTTGAGTGTTGGTCATACACTACTTGTACACCCTGCAAAGAAACAAAAACAAAAACAAAAGTAAAATAAAGGGAACTAAGGATTAACACTCGAATTACTTAATGAATCTAACTAAGTCTAGCCATATTCCCTGATAATGGTGCCAAAATCTCGATGTTGCCCAAGTTACACCTCCTTTTAGAGGATAAAGCGGTAACTATGAAGAAATAGAACCTAACTAAGGTTAGGGTCGAACCTAACTAAGGTTAGGGTTGAACCCACAGGGAATACGTAGACTCAAGACAAAACCACTAATAAACTCAATTCCCCAAACGGAAGGTTTTGTAATAATCAATAAGAAAGCAAACTAAACTAACTATCATGAGAGACAATTAACAATTGATAGCAACTAGGGTATTGTATTCCCCATGATTCCCCAACTTAGTATCACTGGATACTATTTATTGCTACCTTGGTCCAGTCAGTAATATTAGGTGAGTTCTAATGTTGGCTACCACTAGAAAAGATGCAAAATGAAGAGAATTGATTAATACATGCAAATACCCATTATAAGATTTGCAAATAATCCAGGTTTTCTAAGATAGATTCTCATGGTTCCCACAACCCCAAGTTGTGGGTTTAGCTACTTATATCTTGGGAAAATAAAGAAACAATGATCAGAAGAACAAGATATGGTTTCAACAACCCTAGTTGTGGATTTAACTACTCATGCTATGTGTAGATGAAGAAATTATGAATTAAGAAAAAATAATTAAACACTTACATAATTGAATTGAGCCCAAGCAAATCTAAGATTGATGAGAATCTGAAACGACCCCAAAAGTTGCTCGTAATCATAATTTCAATATAACTCAAAATCCATACATGATATCGAAAATCCTACTTCATATTCTTGTTCACGGGGTCAAATTAAGTGAAAAATAGGTCTAACCCTGATTTAAAAGCAATCGTAGATAAATTTGAAAATTGCAAAAATGTGATTTCCAGAGATGATCCGCGCCCCTAGCGCGACATGCCAAGAGTGTGCTACAGTGTATATTGTGCACTATTTTACTCGTCTGATACAAGGCCTTTGTGTCTTGGTCCTATGTGTTCCCAAGTGTTAAAATGCCTATGCACAGCTTTATTTCACCCTCATATCATTCAAGATATTTCCAAATACTCTCTCAAACACTTAGATAATATTTCATCTCCAAATTTCAAGTCCTAAAACTCATATGGATCTTGAGGTTTCTGTTCAAGCTTCAAGTTTCCATCTCCAATCTTCTTCAAGGATTCTCGAAAGCCAATGGATGTGGGTTTCTTTCATGAGTTCCTTTCACCCATGATACCCAATCTTTGTTTTACCTAAAATTGCATGATTTGAAGTTAATTTACTCATGGGTTTTATCTATTATGAATTTCACTACACACTATGTTGGGGTTTCATGAAATTATGGTTGTTTTAGCATGTTTTGAGCTATAAATCTAAGACATATTGTAAGATTTGATGAAGGGATTTAAAGTATATGGATTGAGGGTGTTACCACGTATCTATTGATTATTTTACATTAAATCTTTTAGCATGATTTCACTCTTAAATTTCATGGTTTTACACTAGCACTACACACCCACCAAGTGTTTGATAAAATATTTGGGTTATGATTTCTTGAGGAATTAAAGGTCCAATGCATTCCTATGAGTTGAATAACTTTATGATGATGAAAGAAATATATGTATATGATATTATCTCTATAGTGTTACGAATTGTCCAAGCCTCACTCGAGGGGTTGTAAGCTCGGGTAACCTTATTGAGGGTTTTGTACCTCAATTTCCTCACTCGAGAGGTGGTTAGCCTGTGCAACCATGGCGAGGGGTTTGTACCTTGATAACCACGTTGGGGGTTTTTACTCCATCAACCATGTTGGGGGGTTTGTACCTCATCAACCATGTTAAGGGGTTAATACATCATCAACCTATTGAGGGGTTCATACCTCATTTGCCTCTCCAAGGGGGTGGTAGGCCTTGGATATGGACTAATAATGGTCTCTCCTTAAACATGTATTATGTTCAATATAAGCATGGTTTTACTTCAAAGCATCTTTCATACATTCAATATTGTTATATGCTTACCTATTACCTATGTTATACATTTTTCTTAAGGTGCTTATTGCTTGTTATTTTGCATCCTACATACTTAGTACATTCAAACGTACTAACGAATACTCAATGCCTACATGATGTCACCATGTCGAAACTAGAGCCCTACTTTATCATCCTCCTCCACGTGGCTTGTATGACTTCTCTTAAGCTCTTTGGTGAGTCCTCAATTTTGGGGATGATGTTTATAATCTAATACTATGTTCCAAGACTATCTTCTTTTATGTATATGTTGACTAAGAGGGTGATCATGGTAGCTTGTCTAGGCCACTGCTAAGTATCTAAGTTTTAAAGGTGTTGTTAGATAGGTTTTGTATTATGCTATGAGCTTTGTCTCTCTCTTGACTCTCAATGTTTATGATATGGAAGTTATCCCTTAGCTCCATTGTCCCTTTTTATTGTCTCTTGTTGTATTTTATTGGTTTCTGCATCGTGTCACATCTAGGCCCTAGGTTTGGGCTGTGACAAACTTAGTATCAGAGCATTAGGTTATTAGGTACTTGGTATCCAACACACCACGTCAATTAGAGTCTTTTTCATGGTTGTGTTATGCACCACAACTATGACCTAGCGGCTATGAGGTGTTTAGGAAATGTTTCCCTTCTTCTTACTCTATGTCTTGCTATAGAAGTTGAGGTAAGGTTTTCCCAAAAATTATTGTCCTTTGCTATGCTAGATCATGCCTAACATAATAGGAAGAAGAGCCCACACACCCGAGGAGCAACAGGCTAATAGAGAGCTTTAGGATGCTCTCACTTTGCTTGCACAAGTTGTAGCTAATCAAGCCAACCACGAGGCCCAAGCCTATTATGCTTCTTCATTGGTATCTCGATTGAGAGAATTCATGAGGATGAATCCTCTGGAATTCTATAGATCAAAAGTGAATGAGGACCCTCAAGAATTCATTGATGAGGTTTACTAGACTTTGGCTATCCTGAGTGTGAGGTTAGAAGATAAGGGGGAGTTGGTGGCCTACCAACTCAAAGGGGTAGCACAAATATGATACAATCAATGGAAAGAGGAGAAGAGGGTCAACAATGTGGTGCTTTAAGAGGAGTTCAAGGCAGCTTTTCTTAATCGTTTCTTCCCTCTTAAGCTTAAAAAATCCAAATTGGTGGAATTTATGAATTTGAGACAAGGATCTATGAGTGTGAGGGAGTATGCCTCAAGTTCAACCAACATTCAAAATATGCTCCACACTTGGTGGCCGACTTAAGGTCTAGGATGAATAAATTTGTGATGGGTGTTTCCAACTACGTGAGTGAGGAGTGTTGATCCACCATGTTGATTAGTGACATAGATTTGTCCCATTTGATGAACTATGTCAAAAAAATAGAGGGGGAGAAGTTGAGGAATAGAAAGGGTCATCAGGCTAAGAGGGGCCCGTTTTGAGGGAAAGCTCCATAGTCGAAAGGCTGGCCGATTCCATTAAGGCCAAGGGTCTTCTCATACATTTCATAAGAGGGTTGCCAATGATTTTCCAAGGGCCCAAGGTGTAGGGGTGTGGTTCCTAATGGTGGGTGTCTGAAATGTGGTAAGGCTCATATTGGCCCATGCTTGAGGGATACTAATGCGTGTTATGGGTGTTTAGATTCCCCTTGAAATTGTGACAAGGGTAAGAAGGTTCATCCACAAGGTGCTAATGAGATTCCCTTGGGGAGAGGTGGCCGACAAGATGGTGTCCCAAGGCACAATCAATTTTATCTTTACATGGGAGAAAAGGGGTTGATGAGGTGCTCGACGTTGTTACCAATATGCTGAAAATCTTTGATTTTGATGTGTATGTGTTGATTGATCTGGGTACCACTCTGTCTTTTGTTACTCCCTTTGTTGTCAAAAAGTTTCATGTTGAACCTGAATTGTTATGTGAGTTATATGAGGTGTCTACTCCTATTGGTGCATCTATTATTGCTAGAAAGGTCTATAGGATTTTTCCCATTTATATTTGCATAAAATATTTCCTTGTGATCTTGTAAAGTTTGACATGGTTGATTTTGATGTCATTCTTGGGATGGATTGGTTGAATGCATACTATGCCTTTATTGATTGTAGAACCCGTAGGGTCAAATTCCAATTCCCAAATAAACCCATTCTTGAGTGGAAGAGTCATGTTATTGTATTCAAGGGTAGATTCATCTCTTGCATTAAAGCCTGTAAGTTGATCTCCAAGGGGTGTCTTTATCATCTTGTGAGGGTTAGGGATGTGGAGTCCAAAGTCCTTCCCCTAGAGTCATTTTCGATTATAAATGAGTTTCTTGATATCTTTCCAAATGACCTACCCAGTGTTCCTCCCAAAAGGGAGATAGATTTTTGTATAGACCTCCTCCCCGATACTCAACCCATTTTTATTCCTCCTTACCATATGGCCCCTGCAGATTTAAAAGAGTTGAAGGAGCAATTGAGGAATTTCTTGGAGAGGTGTTTATTAGGCCTAGCCAATCACCTTAGGGTGCACCAGTGTTATCTGTGAAGAAGAAGAATGGGTCTCTTAGAATGTGTATTGATTATCGGCAACTTAATAGGGTCACCAATCAAGAATAGGTATTCTCTTCCAAGGATTGATGATTTGTTTGACCAATTGCAAGGGGCTACCCACTTCTCTAAAATTGATCTTCGGTCTGGTACCATCAAGTGAAGGTGAGGGAGTGTGATATTCTTAAGATGCCCTTCCGGACTAGGTATGAGCATTATGAGTTTGTTGTGATGTCTTTTGGGTTTACTAATGCACAAGCTATCTTCATGAATCTTATGAATAGGGTCTTCAAACCCTACCTTGATTCATTTGTTATGGTCTTTATTGATGATATTTTGATCTATTCACATAGTGTTGCAAATATTAAGGGAAGAGAAATTGTATGCTAAATATGAGAAGTGTGAATTTTGGCTGAAAGAAGTTGCCTTTCTAGGTCATGCGGTATCAGGGGATGGTATTAAGGTGGACCCTAAAATGATGGATGTGATTAGAAATTGGCCTAGACTATTCACCCCGTCGGATATTAGGAGCTTCTTAGGCTTAGTGGGTTACTACTGGAGATTTGTGAATGGGTTCTCTTCTATTGCTTCTCCCATGAAAAAATTGACCCAAAAGAAAGCTAAGTTTGTGTGGACCATTGAGTGTGAAAAGAGCATCCAAACCTTAAAGGATAAGCTTGTGTTCACTCCTATATCGTTACTACCTGAAGGGCTAGAGGGATTTGTTGTGTATTTTGATGCTTTTAGAGTTGGTTTAGGTTGTATTTTAATGCAAAATGGTAAGGTCATAGCCTATGCTTCTAGGCAACTCAAAGTGTGAAAAGAACTATCCTACCCATGATCTTGAGCTAGCCGTGATATTTGCATTGAAGGTATGGCGTCACTATTTGTATGGGGTGTTGTTGATTTGTTCACCAATCATAACAGCGTCCAATATGTCTTCACCCAAAAAGATCACAACTTGAGGCAAAGAAGGTGGTTAGAACATCGTAAGGATTATGATATAAGTGTGCATTATCATCCCAATAAGGCTAATATGGTGGCGGATGCTTTGAGTAGGATGTCTATAGGTAGCCAAGCTTATGTTGATAACGGTGGCATAGAGGTGGCTAAGGAGGTCCATCGGTTGGCTAGATTGGGGGTTAGATTGGAAGAGATTGATAATTGTGGTGTTGTTGTTATTGATAGTTTTAAATCTTCATTGGTTGAGGAGGTGAAAGCTAAGCAAGATCTTGACCCCTTCTTGTTAAAATTGAAAGCCTTGGTGAAAAGGGGCAAGGTGGAGGTTTTCTCCCAAGGGGGAGACGGTGCCCTTAGGTACCAAGGCTAGCTATGTGTGCCTTATGTTGATAGCTTGACGGAAAAGATTCTTGATGAGGCTCATGGTTCTTCTTACTCTATTTACCCCGGCTCTACTAAGATGTATAGGGATTTGAGAGAGGTGTATTGGTGGGGAGGCATGAAGAGGGATATTTACAAATTTGTATTTGGTTGTCAGAGTTGCAAACAAGTCAAAGTTAAACATCAAAAGTTGGGTGGCCTAACCCAAGACATAGAGATTCCTACTTGGAACTGGGAAGATATTAGTATAGATTTTGTGGTTAGGTTGCCCAAGACTAGAAACGGTTTTGATTCCATATGGGTTGTGGTTGATAGGATGACAAAATCAGCTCACTTTCTACTGGTTAAGACTACATATGGGGCTGAAGATTATGCTAGGTCATAGATTCATGACTTGGTGAGGTGGCATGGGGTTCCTTTGTTGATCATATCGGATCGTGGTGCACAATTCACTTCACACTTTTGGAGGTCCTTCCAAAGAGGTCTTGGAACCAAGGTAAAGCTTAGTATGGCCTTTCACCCTCAAACGGATGGCCAAGCTGAAAGAAATATACAAACACTTGAAGGACATGCTTAGGGCTTGTATATTGGAGCTTAAGGGTAGTTGGGATGATCATCTTCCATTGATCGAGTTTGCATATAACAATAGCTATCATTCTAGTATTAGTATGGCTCCTTTTAAGGCTCTATGGTAGACATTGTAGATCATCGGTTGGGTGGTTTGACATTGGAGAGGTGGCCTTATTGGGTCTGGATTTGGTTATGGATGTTATGGAGAAGGTAAGCATGATCAGAGAAAGGTTAAAAATAGCCCAAAGTCGCAAAAAGTATTATGCTAATATGAGGAGAAGGGACCTTGAATTCAAGGTTGGTGATTGGGTTTATTTGAAGG
>DF363621.1:0-14996 GCA_000787875.1 Solanum virginianum
CAACTTTTCATGAAAGGTTTGCAATTTTTCATGAAAGATTTGCAACTTTACCCTTGTATTATAGTATTATGTATTTGTAGGAGTACTCTTGGGGTTGTGTACTATATTTTGGCTTGGCCTATATGTGTACCAGCTCGTATTTCAGTTATTGTAGTTCTGTACAGTTGACTTCCAAGTTCTTGGTAGGTTTTGACGTAAATCTTGTTGTATCGATTTGGTTTGGACTAGAGAGCTAGGACAGGTACCCTTGGGTTGAAAATTGGATTGCCTATAGGTGGGGCTTAGCAAGCGCCATCATGACCAGGATCGGGTCGTGATATATATGTTGTCTCCTCTTCTATTCCTTTTTAGTTTTTTCTTTCTTTTTCATACTTTTGTTCTAATTGAAATGGTCCCTGAGGTGAAAACCATTGAGGCATTTGACCTTGTGTGCTATTGTTGATGATTTTTGTAAGCCTTCTCTTCCATCCGTTTTGTCACCACTCCCTCTTCGCAGATTTTTAACCTTTTCCCTACTTCTTTCAGTTGAAAAAGCAAAGGATGCCCAAGATGCTTGATCATGACCTTTCTCTCAAAGCTCTTCAACAGACACAGGAGATTCCATGTCAGTTTTTTTTTATCAAACCTTCCCTTTTTCCTGGAACCATCTTTTGTAAGATGAAAAATGGTAGACTAGAAGCACAATCCACAGCTATGACTATGCCTTTTTGGTTGTAAATATTATATTTGTAGACTCCTGATTCGTTGTTCTAAAACATACTATTTTTTTAGTTTTTTTTTAGTTACTCTAAAACATATAATTTTTGTTAATTTTTTTTGAGTTACTCTAAAATATACATTTTTTAAAAAAAAAAAAAAATTCCGAGCTAATCTAAAATGTACAATTTAGTATATTATAGTAAAGGACAAGTGTTAACATATTATGATGTCAAACAATGATTCACATGGAGAAATTAAATTGTACGATTTGGAGATTCAAAACGCTTAAAATGAATTTTCTGCATTGACATCAATTTATAAATATATAGAATACATCTCTCATTTTAAATTCAATATAATACTATCACCGAATGAATATAAGATAAGTTTTTCATTGTTTAATGCAGTTAAATTGAGCATTTTTACTTCATCAATTTTATTAAAAAGGGTCAAAATACTCTTACATTATGCAAATTTTACAAAAATATTCTATGTTAATTGGGTCCAAAAGTAAGTACTTTGTTCACCATTTAATTATTAACATCATTAAAATATGTGATACTATGTTTTTTATTTTAAAAAAGAGATTTAGGTATATAGGTAAATTCATAATACACATAGTAGAAAAGAGAAACATATCATGATATTAAAAAAATAAAAGACAAAATAAGAGAGATAAATATTAAATATCAAATCAGGAATGGAGAGGAGAAAGATCATCGTTCAATGCTAAGGAAAGAGTTTGATTTTCTAAAATAAAATTGAGAGTAAAAAAATAATTTTGAGCATTAATAAAAATGTTTCTTTCTAAACTGAAAACATTTATAGTCCGTATGATTTTATTTATTTATATATTTAAAATGTAGAATGTTTTTAACTTTTTTTTAAATTAATCTAAAACGTACAATTTTTATTGAAATTTGTTTTTATCATATTCTAGCTATGTGCATGAACTACCAATTGGAGAATTCTTTTTATGGAATAATGTATTAGTTGTGATGTATCTCTGATGGCTCCGTACATGATAATATTTACAAGTTATTTTTTTTGATCTCTAGTTGAAGTCATATATATTTTGTAGTAATCAAGAAAGTATGGCAAATTATTCGACGGGTCGATTTATTGTTACTCTTGTTATCGTAGCCACATGAATTTATTCTCATGACTATGGCATTTTCACCTCCCACTAAAAGTAATCAACATTCCTTGATACTGTCTTTGTGGCCGTCTCTTCACAGAAATTTCTAGCTCTTCTCTTAGCCATGATCTGTCTAGGACGACTTTCAAAATTGCGTCATTTTTAAAAGAGAATTTTTCAAAAAGATCAAATTCTTGAAACATAATAATGCAAAAATAACTATAATTTGCAAAAGTTACAATATTTAGCTACATATTATAGGAGAGAGGGCGAGTGAGATCAAGAGAGGAGGAGAAAGGCGAGCGTGAGAGGGCAGAGAGTCAAATTGTATATATATAGTTGTCAAATTATGTGTATGTCTATCATATAGTTATATATATGTAACTAATATCCATATTTATTTGTCTATCTGGCAAACGAGATTGGGAGAGGGAGGAGAGGGGAGTGAAATTGAGAAAGGGAGGAGAGCCGAGTGAGAGAGAGCAGAGAGTGGAGGAAGGTGAATTGTATACGTATTGTAAGGACTTGAATTTTGTACGACCTCAATGGAGCTTCGGAATCAGGTTCCGAAAAGTATTGGACCAAGGTGACGCTCCATGAAAGCCTTCACGATCCGTGTAAGGCTATGCAGACCGTGTGGACCCTCCTTGGAGTGGCCCTTTGCCTTGTGTGGGGTGTGAGAGCCTTAATGTAGAGTTTTAGACCAAGGCATACCACGCTTGGACCCCATATGGAAAGTGTGAAGCCATACATACCGTGTGGAGGATCGTGTGGTAGCCTTAGGCTTTAGACTCCAGAGTTTTGAGCCTAAGGCATGTGGTACGACCCCTCTCACGGACCATTTGGTGCTTCACAGTCCGTGAGGTCCCCCATATAGGTGCCGGGGTGGAAATTTTCTAAGTAATGGATCACCATCTCGAAAATTCATAATGAAGAATTTTCTAAGTGAAGTGGTACGGAGGACTATACGGTCCCTGTGGAGTGGTACGAACTGTGAAGCCAACCATGTGGATGCCAACGTTAAAATTTTTTTAAGTATGGAATCGTCAAGCTCAAGCTAAGCTCACTTTCAAGCCTTCAATTTAAGCTTATATATGTAGTTTAGGGCCATTATGGGTCTCCTACATCAAGCCATGTTCAAAGGAATTCCTTTGGCTAAGCATTTCACAAGAATTGATGGAAGGGTCAACTTTAAATGATCATATGTCTTAGCAAAAAAAGAGCATGGTGGCCAAAAACCTATCAAATTAAAGGTCTTTGAATTAACTTTCCAACGCATCTGATTTCACCTCATTTTGATTCGGATAAAAAAGTTATGCTTATTTTCCTAAAGACTGTTTGTGCAGCGTTTTTCTGAGAATTGACTAAGTGAGGTATTACAAGAGGGTTTCACAATCCATGAAACCTTTTACAGACCATGAGCCCTCTCACTGGACCCCTAGCAAGACATGTTATTTTGCTTTAATAATGTTTTTTTTTGTAATTGTGGCTTCTCCTAAGGGTCTTTTATGACTTCCTATGTTATCTTAAGACCTCCAAATGACCTCAACTCTAATTCTCTCATTTAAATTCATTTCTACACATAGAATTATATTCAAACTCTCTTTCTTAAAAACTCCCTAAGATGAACTTTGAAGGATTGTCTTGAAGCTTAAGGAAAGGGATCTCTTCTTCATCAAATTTCTTCCAATTTTTTCTTGAATCTTCTCAATTAGCTAAGGTATGTGGGATTGATTCTTGGTCCCTTTTAACTAAGAAGACCCAAACTCTTTCAATTGATTTTCATGAATTTTAGCTTACTTTAAATATGGATTTTCAATATTATTAGCAAAGGTATATGGGATTGATTCTTGGTCCCTATGATGGGGGGTGCTATGCTTATCTAACATGTTGAGGGGTATATACCTTGACCACTATGAGGGGGGGGTGCTATGCCCATCAACTATGTTAAGGGTATATATCTTGACCACTATGATGGGGGGTGACATGCCCATCTACCACGTTGAGCGGTAGATACCTCAATCACCTTCCAGAGGGGTGATACACCTCGGATTCCAATTAATAACTTGCCTAGTTTATGAGTATGGTTCCTTCCTACACATGTAATCTATATTCTCAAGCTATATGTTTTACAAGCATGTTTTACTTCAAGCATTGATCATGCATGCCATATTGTTATTATACTTACCCATTGCTTATGTTTATGCATTTTGACTACGTTGCCTATGTCTTATTGCATTGTATCCTACATACTGAGTACATTCATATGTACTAAGGCATACTCTATGCCTATATGATGTTACCTTGTAGAGACCTGAGTTCCTCACGATCATCCTCTACGTGGCTAGTTTAGGCATCTTTAAGATAAGCTTTGGTGTATCCTCAAGTTCGGGGACACTAGAGATGTTACTCTTGCTTATATTATTTCCTTATGTTGATCTTTGATACTAGGAGGGTGAGCCCAAAAAGTGTCTTGGCCCCTATGCAATCTATGTTTAGAGGTGTTGTTGGAACAATTGTTGTATCTATCCTTTGAGCTTTGACTCTTTATTCTTTATAAATGTCAAGACATCTCTTAGTCCCTTTTTCTCTTGTTTATATGCTTGTTGTTGTTTACTTTGCTTTTGCGGCCAAGTATGCGTAATTGATATACTAAGGGGCTTGTTTGGGTTTCTTTAGGGTTCCCATTCGCCGAGCCGCGTCTAGGCCCTTGGCTTGGGTTGTGACAAACATGGTATTAGAGCACTAGGTTGTTAATGATCTACCAAATCCAACATACCACGTCGATTAGAGTCTTATTCATGGTTGTGAAGTGCACCACCACTATGAGTAAGAGTCTATGGGATGTTTTAGGAAATGTTTCCCTTCTTCATGATTTATGTTGTGCCTTAGGTGTAAGGTAAGACTTTTCCTCTAACAAATGTTCTTTGCTATTTTAGAACATGCCTATTCTGAGTGGAAGAAGAGCCTGTACTCCCGAGGAGCAGTCGTCCCCTCCTGCTCTTCAAGATGGGGGAGTGGCCCATGAAGAGTTTCGGGATGCAATTACGATGTTAGCCGATGCCATGATCAATCAAATCAACCAAGGGGCCGAAGCCCCTCATGGTCCTGCTCCCAGCCTCAAGGGTGAGGGATTTTACTAGAATGAATCCACCGGAGTTCTATGGGTCTAAAGTGGATGAGGATCCTTAAGATTTCATTGATGAGGTGTAAAAAGTGTCGTCTATTATGGGGGTTAATTTGGAGGAAAAGACAGAGTTGGTGGTCTACCAACTCAAGGGGTGGCTCAAATATGGTTCACTCAATAGAAGATGGAGAAGGGGAATAATGATGCTATCCTTTGGGAAGAATTCAAAGCAATACTTCTCAATCGGTTCTTTCCCATTGAGCTAAGGGAGGTCAAAATGATGGAATTTATGAATCTAAAGAAAGGGTCTATGAGTGTGATGGAGTATGCCCTCAAGTTGAACCAACTCTCTAAGTATGCCCCTCAATTAGTTAACGAGTCGAGGTCTAGGATAAAAAACATTTATGTTGGGTGTGTCCGACTTGGTGAATGAGGAGCATCGTATTGAAATGTTGATAGGTGATATGGATTTTCCCCACCTCATGACATATTCCGAACAACTAGAGGGGGAAAAGTTGAGAAAGAGAAGAAGTGGTAAGGCCAAGAGGGCCCGTCTTTAAGGTGAATTCCAAAATCCCAAGGGTGGCTGATTTCCTCAACGCCACAAGGCTCTAAGCCAAAGACCTTCCAATGCCCCTAATAGAAGGTTTGCCAATGACTACCCTAAATACCAAATTCCTCAAGGCCACAAGCCTCAAAGCCAAAGGTCTTCCAATGTTTCTAATAGAAGGTTTGCCAATGACTACCCCAAATGCTAAGGGTATGGTAGGAGCCACAATGGCCCATGTTTGAAGAACACTAATGCTTGCTATGGTTGTGGTAAAGTGGGTCATAAGATGATGGATTGTCCTCATAATCCAAACAAGGGTAGAGATGGTCATGAATGAGGCCAAGGTGCAAATACAGGTCCAAAGAGAAGAAGAGGCCAACAAGTTGGTGCCCCAAGGAAAAATAGGATCTATGCTCTTCAAGGGAGACAAGGGGTCGATGAGGTGCTCGATGTCGTCACTTGTATTTTAAAGGTTTTTGATTTTGATGTGTATCCTTTGATAGACCCGGGTGCCGCTCTTTTTTTTATTACTCCTTTTGTTGCCAAAAAGCTTCATGTAAGCCTCGAATTATTGTTGGAACGCTATGAAGTGTCTACCCCCATTGGTGAGTCTATTATTACTAGAATAATCTATAGAAATTGTCCTGTGTTCATATTGCATAAACTTTTGCCTTGTGATTTTTTTGAGTTAGATATGGTGGATTTTGATGTCATTCTCATGATGGATTGGTTGCATGCATATTATGCTTCTATTTATTGTTCAACCCGTAGAGTCAAGTTCCAATTCCCTAATGAGCCCATCTTTGAGTGGGAAAGTGGTGATGTGGTGGTCAAGGGTAGATTCATTTCTTGCATTAAAGCCCAAAAGTTAATTTTTAAGGGTTTTCTCTATCATCTCTTAAGGGTAAGGGATGTTGAGTCCAAAGTCCTTCCTATAGAGCTGGTACTGGTAGTTAATGAGTTCCTGAGTTGGTTAGATTGCACGGGGATCATCTCTTAAGGGTAAGGGATGTTGAGTCCAAAGTCCTTCCTATAGAGCTGGTACTGGTAGTTAATGAGTTCCTTGATATCCTTCCCGATGAGCTTCACGGTGTCCCTCCTGAAAGGGAAATAGACTTGGGTATAGATCTCCTTCCCAATACTCAACCCATTTTTATTCCCCCTTATCGTGTGGCCCCGACGGAGTTGAAGGAGTTTAAGGAGCAATTGAGGTTGGAAAAGGGTTTTATAAGGCCTAGTAAACCACCTTGGGGTGCACTGGTGTTGTTTGTGAAGAAGAAAAATAGTTCTCTTAGAATGTGTATTGATTACCGATAACTTAATAGGGTCACCATAAAGAACAAGTATCCTCTACCAAGGATTGATAACCTTTTTGATAAACTTCAAGGGGCTAGTCAATTCTTTAAGATTGATCTTCGGTCCGGGTATCACTAACTGAAAGTGACATTCCCAAGATGACTTTTAGGACTATGTATGAGCACTTTGAGTTTGTGTTTATGTCCTTTGAGTTGACTAATGCACCAGCTATATTTATGGATCTTATGAATATGGTCTTTAAACCCTACCTTGACTTATTTGTGGTAGTTTTTATTGATGATATCTTAATTTATTCCCATAGCGAGGAGGAGCATGTGAATCACTTGAGGGTGGTGTTGCAAATCTTAAGAGAGGCGAGGTTGTATGTAAAATATGAGAAATGTGAATTTTGGTCAAAAGAGGTTGCATTTTTGGGACATGTGGTATCGGGTGATGGCAGTAAGGTGGATCCTAAGAAGATGGAGGTGATTAGAAACTGGCCTAGACCTTTGACACTATTAGACAATAGGAGTTTCTTGGGTTTGGCGAGTCATTACTAGAGGTTTGTAAATGGGTTCTCTTCTATTGTTTCTCCTATAACTAAGTTGATCCAAAAGGAGGCGAAATTTGTGTGGACCGATTAATGTGAGAAGAGTTTCCAAACTTTGAAGGATAAGCTTGTCTTGGCTCCTATCTTGTCTCTGCCAGAAGGGTTGGAAGGGTTTGTTATGTACTGTGATGCTTCAAGAATTGGTTTGGGTTGTGTTTTGATGCAAAGTGGTAAGGTGATAGCATATACCTCTAGACATTGTTATGTTCTGTGATGCTTCAAGAATTGGTTTGGGTTGTGTTTTGATGCAAAGTGGTAAGGTGATAGCATATACCTCTAGACAACTTAAAGTGCATCAGAACAATTATCCCACCCATGATCTTGAATTGGCGGTCGTGATATTTGCTTTGATAATTTGGCATCATTACTTTTATAGGGTTTATGTTGATGTGTTCACCGATCATTAGAGTCTCCAATATGTGTTCACCCAAAAAGATCTTAATTTGAGTCAAAGAAGGTGGTTAGAGATCCTTATAGATTATGATATGGGTGTGCATTATCACCTCAGAAAAGCTAATATTGTGACCAATGCTCTAAGTAGGGTGTTTATGGGTAGTCTAGCTCATGTTGATGATAGTGGCAAAGAGGTGTCTAGGGAAGTCCACCGGTTGGCTAGATTGTGGATTAGGTTGGAAGAAGTTGATAATTGTGGTGTAGTGGTTGTTGATGGTTCTAAGTCTTCCTTGATTGAGGAGGTAAAGGCAAAACAATATCTTGACCCCGCCTTGTTAGAATTAAAAGCCTTGGTGAGAGATGGTAAAGTGGAGGTTTTCTTCTATGGTGGAGATCATGCCCTTAGGTACCAAGGTAGATTGTGTGTGCCTAGTGTTGATGACTTGAGAAAGAAGATTTTAGATGAGGCTCATCATTCATCCTATTCTATTCACCCCGGTTCTACAAAGATGTATAGAGATTTGAGGGAAGTTTATTGATGGAGCTGTATGAAGAGGGACATTGCCAAGTTCATATCCAGATGTCATAATTTCCAACAAGTGAAAGCCACATCAAAGGTCGGGTGGCCCAGCCCAAGATATAGAGCTTCCTACTTGGAAGTGGGAGGAAATCAACATGGATTTTTTGGTTGGGTTTCCTAAGACTGGAAAGCGTTTTGATTTTATTTATGTTCTGGTTGATAGAATGACAAAGTTGGCTCACTTCTTATCGGTCAAAACTATATATGGTTGCAAAGATTATGCTAAATTGTACATTCATGAGTTGGTTAGATTGCACGGGGTGCCTTTTTCTATCATTTCAGATCTTCGTGCTCAATTCACTTCTCACTTTTTAAGGTCTTTCCAAAGAGGTCTTGGTACCAAGGTAAAACTTAGCACTGTCTTTAATCCTTAAACGAATGGCCAAGCCGAGAGAACTATCCAAACCCTTGAGGATATGCTTAGAGCTTGTGTTTTAGAGTTTAAGGGTAGTTGGGATGAACATCTTCCACCCATTGGGCTTGCTTACAATAATAGTTATCATTCAAGCATTTGTATGGCTCCTTTTGAGGCTCTCAATGGTAGATGTTGTAGATCCCAGGTTGGATGTTTTGAGGTAGGGGAGATGGCTTTGTTAGGCCCGGATTTAGTCATGAAAGCCTTGGAGAAGGTGAGGTTGAGGGAGAGATTGAAAACAACCCAAAGTAAACTAAAGTGATATTCCTATGTAAGAAGAAAAGATCTTGAATTCAAGGTTGGTGATTGGGTTTACTGAAAGTCTCACCCATAAAGGGTGTAGTCCTTTTTGGTAAGAAAGGTAAATTGAGCCCAAGGTTTGTGAGTCCTTATAGAGTTTTGAGGAGGATTGGTAAGGTGGCCTATGAGTTAGAGTTGCCCATTGATATAAATATGGTTCATCCGGTCTTCCATGTGTCCATGTTGAGAAAGTGTGAGGGTGGCCCTAGTGCTATAGTGCCTTTGGACGTTGTGGGTGTGGTGGAAGATAATTTTACTTATGAGGAGGTTCGAGTAGAAATTTTGGATAGACAAGTGAAGAGGTTGAGAAACAAAGATGTAGCTTCCGTCAAGGTTCTTCGGAGAAACCAACAAGTTGAAAGTGTCATATGGGAAGCTGAGGCGAACATGCAAAAGCATTACCCATATATCTTCCATCCTACTCAAGCTGAAGGTACTAATTTAATTCCCTTATATGATTTCAAGTCTTAAGTTTTAGCCCTTATGTCATTGCATGCATTCATGTTTATGTTGACAAGTTTATGGTGATTTTATCGATCATGTTGAAGTTTTTGAAATGATGTTTAATATTTGTTGCATTCATATGTTAGGATGAAATCTTCATGATTACTTCTCTCATATCTGCTTCTTTGACATTCGGGGAGGAATATTCCCAAGGGGAAGATATTGAAACGCTCCAAAAATGTGCTTTGGAAATGCCCATAATAGTAATTTCCATATATCTAAGAATTCATGTGTGATATCAAAAATTTGACATCATATTCTTGATCGGGGGCAAAATTAAGTGGGAAATAGGTCTAACTCTGATTTTAGAGGACCAGTAGCAAAAATCAATTTTCGCCAAATTTGCAATTTCCAGAAACTATTCGCGACGGCTCCGCGATGCGGACCTATCGCGAAGCAGTGCTATGACTTCCTTAAGTTTTTCAATTTTGGCCCAACACATTAGGGTCTTGGCCCCATGCCCTTTTATGCATAAAAACACATATACATAGTCATTCTTCAACTCTATATCACTCAAGACACTCTAAAAACCCTCTCTAACACTTAACCAAATATTTCACCCAAATTCTAGTTTCTCAAGCTCAATTTTGGATTTCAAAAACTTCATTCAAGCTTCAAGTTCTCATCCAAATCTACATCAAGGAAATTCCCAAATTTAAGGTATGTGGATTTCAACCATTGGGTCTTTTCACCCATGGTGCCCACCTTCCTTTTTATGAAACTTGCATATTTTCAAGATTTATTACTTATGGGTATTATTTATTATGAGTTATGATTACAAATTTTGTTGGGGTTTTATGAAATGATGATTGGAAACACATGTCTACCTATTTCAAGCTTGTTCTATGAGATTTTTTGTCTACTGTGACTATGCATGTTTTGAGCTATGAAACTATAATCTATTATAAGATTTGATGAGGGATTTCAAGCTACCTTGCATTAGGGATTTACTATGTGTTGGTCGGTTGATTTACATTGAGTTTTCTCATATGATTTCACTCTTGAATTGCATGATTTTGACTAGCATTTCACGCCCGCCAAGTGTTTGATAAAATGTCTTGACATGAATTCTTAGGTTATTAATTGTCTGTGATATAGTTTATTAGATTACTCTATGATGATGAAGGGATTGTGTGTATGTATTGAATTCATGAAATGTATCTATAGTGTTGCAAGTTGACCACACCTTCTTGAGGGGGTGAGATGCCTCAACCACTATGATGGGGGGGTGCTATGCCCAACTACCATGTTGAGGGGTATACACCTTGACCACTATGATGGGGGCGCTATGCTCATCTACCATGTTGAGGGGTATATACCTTGACCACTATGATGGGGGGTGCTATGCCCATCAACCATGTTGAGGGTATATACCTTGACCACTATGATGGGGGGTGAATGCCCATCTACCACGTTGAGCGCTAGATACCTCAATAACCTTCCAAGGGGGTGATATGCCTTGGATTCCAATTAATAGCTTGCCTGGTTTATGAATATGGTCCCTTCCTACACATGTAATCTATATTCTCAAGTTATATGTTTTACAAGCATGTTTACTTCAAGCATTGATCATGCATTCCATATTGTTATTATACTTACCCATTGCTTATGTTTATGCATTTTGACTAAGTTACCTATGTCTTATTGCATTGTATCCTACATACTTAGTATATTCAAATGTACTAACGCATGCTCTATGCCTACAAGATGTTACCATGTAGGACCCGGAGCTCCTCACGATCATCCTCCATGTGGTTAATTTTGGATTGTTGGAACAATTAATGTATCTATGCTTTGAGCTTTGACTCTTTATGCTTTTTAAATGTCAAGACTTCCCTTAGTCCCTTTTTAGCTTGTTGTTATTTAGTGTGCTTCGGTGACCAAGAATGTGTAATTGATAAGCTAAGAGGCTTGTTTGGGTTACTTCGGGGTCCCCATTCGCCGTGTCACATTTAGGCCCTAGGCTTGGGTTGTGACTGTCCTATCTTCCAAGAACAAGCTACTATCTATCTACTTTATATTGCTTCCATTTTTCTATTTACTTTGAGGTGAGCCCAGGAAATGTCTTGGCCCCCGTCCTATTTTATGTCTAGTGGCATTGTTTTACATCTTGTGGACTCTTTTCAGAACTATATGTTATGTGTTGTATTTGGAGCTTATTAGTATGGTTATCTATTGGATATGGCTATTATGGATTGATTATGAGAATTATGATATGTATATACACTTTGATGTGGAAATGTCGAAGATCATAAGCCCTGAATCGCCCCCATAGAGTAAATCATACTTACCCTCCCCTTAGTCTTTATGTGCTATGTGTTATGTGAATCCATTTTAATTTCATTTCCTATGATATCCCAATAGCGTGAGTCCTACTTTCATCCCTTAGAACTATGTGATTACTACTTGTATATGCTTTCGAACATATGATGTGAATATGGACACTTTGAGGCTTGTTTGGAGACTCTCAGGTTCTCACTCCCCATGTCACTCCTAGACCCCAGGTCTGGTTGTGACAGTATATTTGTAGATCGAATTGAATATGTATATCTCTCAAATAATTGTACATATTCAGCTGGTATACATATATATTTGTATATCTGGAAAAAGATTGCAAAGAGAGGAGAGAGGCGAGAGAGAGGAAGAGAGGAAAGCGAAAATAGCAACAAAATCCTAATTATAACCATAAATTGTCATTTTTTCAAACTGTAGTGATATAATGCAAAAACATACCATATGTTTACCTAGTTACGTAATTTACCCTTTTTCTGGAATTGTGCCTTCTCCTAAAATGTAAATTTCGCAGCACTGACTTTGATAAGACATCTTCTATTTCTTTAGTGTCCCAAGATTTACCCAATGATATATGACATATGTATATAAAAATAAATTAAAAAATGAGGTTATAAATGTTTATAATAAAATTAATGAACTTTGATAAGACAATCATATCAAGACATACTCAATAATTATTTTAGTTGCAAAATATATCATAAATAAAATTGATGGAAAAATATCACTATGGACATTATCTATTAGAACAATAAAATAGGCTGACGGATTTCAAATGTTGATTCAAGCTCAAATAGTTATTTAGAAATTATTACAACATTTGCAATAAATTTTATGTCGAATAAATAAGAAACTTCATAGAAGTTGTGACACAATGATTGTAAAAACCAAGTAAGGCAGCTTATGTAACAACCTATCTTAAGATGAGTAGTCCTATTCGGTAAAACACTGGAGATATGATGGATATATATACTAAACAGGTCTTACCTATTAATAACGCGTTTTAAAGATGTGAGGGCCTAGGCCCAAAGCAGATAATATCACTAGCGGGCTGTGTTATTACAGATGGTATCAGAGCTACTCTTGTGTCAGTCTTGTCAATGTGGATCAGAGTTTAACTGAGTTAAGGCAAATCTCATTGATGGAGGGAAAACCTCAGTACTAAGTATAGGTGAATCCATATGGTGGGCCAAACCCCAATGAGGACATTGAGTCCATAGAAGGGTTCTATGTAACAACTCATCTTTAAATAAAAGTTGCACACTAGCAGAACACAGGAGACATACTGGGTATATAAGTAAACTAGCCTTACCTAGTAGTGATGTATTTTAAAGTCATGCAGGCCTAGACCCAAAGAAAATAAAGACACTAGCGGGCTCGGTCATAACAGTTTTCCTCATATGACAAAAAAACTTCAACTCTAATACTATCTATAGGTCCTGTAAGGACCCATACTTTGTGAGGCCTTAATAGTGCATGGAAATTTGGTTCCAGATAGTTTTTAACCAAGATAGCACCAAAAAGGTCACCTCCAGGGGGTCGTGTATGTTAGAACCCGTACTGTGGTGTTTTAGGAACCATTGCGGACTTTGGGACCAACATTGTAAATTTTGGGGGATTCGACACTTAAGTATATTTAGGAAGAGTTTGAGAATGTTCAAGAACAAAACAAAGCTTCCCACACTTAGAAAAAAGAAACATCCTGAAAACACTGTAGCAACCCTCTCGGGTTGCTACAGTAAAAAGGAAATTTTTTTTGATTTTTTTGCTTCTTCTTCCGATTTGATGCTACAAGCTTGTTATATTGGATCCCCTAAGCATCGTAGAAGCATTGGTTTGTTGGGAAAATGCTCAAAAATTTAGAATTTAAGATTTAAAGTTGTGGAAGGGTTGTGAAGGTAAGTGTATTTTTCTCTTCTTTTGAGCAAAATTAAAGATTGTATGTGAGTTAGTAAGTGTTATAATGAAGGAATAACATGAAAGTTTGTTGGTTTAAGTAAGTTGTGGACCTTGGGTGTGAATTCAAAATTGGTAACTTATATGTAGGGATGGTTATATTGTTCTTGAGCTAAGTGTTTGCATTTGATGAGTCTAGAAATGAGTCTTGTGGGGTAAATGAAGTATTAGAAAGTGTGTATGTACATTCTTGCAAGTTTGGTCGAATTTGGACCCCTTGATGGTATGAAAATGTAGCATTTTAGCGTTGGGAGTTTACGTTGAGCGTTGGAGTGTTGTGTTGTGATTCTTGGAGTGTATAGAAGTGATTTAATATGTTAATTATGTATGTAAATTGTATGCTGCCCAGATTTACAGTTTTGGGTAAGAAAAGTGAAATGTTGCGCTTTGGCATTTTAAGGTTTCGTTTGGCGTTTGGATAATGTAATTGGACTCTTGGAATGTGTAGAACTGTTTGAATGTGTTGAGTATGTATATAATGAGCATGCAGTCCCTGTTTTTCAGTTGTAATGAGAAACTAAAGTTGTTGTCGAATTAGTGAAATTTTGGACTTAGAAAGGCTCATTGTTGTTATGTGATTGTTGTTGTTGTTGTTGTTGGTGAAAGGGGGGCCAAGGTGGAGCCCGGGATTGGCCTAATTTAAGGGGAGATGCTGGCGAAATTTCTATAGAATTTTTTTGAAGTAAAACTTAGAAGTTAAGGCTGTAATAAAGTCTAACTAACTATGACGTTATTGTGATGTTTGTAGACATTGGGCGTCCAGAAGAATAGATTGGATTGGTTTGATGTTGGAGTTAATTTAGCGAAGGAAGAAAGGTATGTAAAGCATTTTCTCTTTGGCATGACTTAATAAACATGAAAAACGCTTTAAGTCTCGAAAAATCTCATTTCTCTACAAACCAAGCCTAACCATACTTTATGTCTATTGCTATCCACTCTTAAGATCAACTAGCTATTCTCTTAATCTCTTGCGTCTTAAAAGTCCATGAGTGGTAATAGTATGATAAGAAATTGATAAGTGGGGAGAGTTTATGTTCTAGTGGTTCCAAAGAAGAAAATGTACTAATGATTATAACTTAAGTTTTGTTAGAAGGCCCAATTTGCCTAGGGAAAATTCTAGTTTGGAAACAAATGTT
>DF363621.1:17369-31865 GCA_000787875.1 Solanum virginianum
AAAATTTTTCAAGTATGGAATCCCCATATAAGAACTTGGCCAGTGGACATTTTTTCTAAGATCACACGGACAACAACACAGTCCATGTGACTCCAAAGGAGTTTTATGCCTTCATTACGGGACCCCTGGTAACTTTATGAAGCTAGTTTTGTTAATGGCTCTTGTAATTTTGGTTATTTCTAAGGGTCATTTATGACTTTCTAACCTATCCTAAACCCCCTAAATCAGCTTATACTCCTTTATTACTATTAATTCTTATTCTGACACTTAGCTTCTATTCACTCGCTCAAATGCTTTCCGAGATCCTCTTTTCTAGCTCTTAGCTTCTCATTCACTCGCTTAAATGCTTTCCGAGATCCTCTTTTCTAGCTCTAATCAAAGGATTCCCATGGAACCTTCAAGCTCAAGCTAAATTCACATTCAAGTCTTCAATCCAAGATTATTTATGTTGTTTAGGATCATCATGGGTCTCCTTCATCAAGCCAAGTGCAAAGGAATTCCATTGGCTATGCTTTTCACATGAACCGATAGAAGAGTAAATTTTAAAGGATCATATCTCCTAGAAAAAAAGAACCAGGTGGCCTACATTATTCCAAATTGAAGCTCTTTAAATTATCTTTACAACGCATCTGGTTTTGCCTGATTCCGAGTTCAGAGGAAGAAGTTATGTCCATTTTTGTAGAACATGTCTAGGCTAGGACAGTGTCACGACCCTTTTGCCTGATTCCGAGTTCAGAGTAAGAAGTTATGTCCATTTTTGTAGAACATGTCTAGGCTAGGACAGTGTCACGACCCAAGCCTAGGGCCTAGATATGACACGGCGAATTGGAAACCCGAAGGAACCCCAATCAATCCTCTCAACTTATCATATATATCATTGGTCGCAGAAGCATGTAAAAGACATAAAACAAGCATATGGGGCAAAGGAGGGCTAAGGGATAGCTTGCAAAACAACATCAATATGGGCCAAGGAGTCATAACTCATATCATAAATACAC
The DNA here is from genome assembly GCA_000787875.1 of Solanum virginianum. Classification (NCBI taxonomy): domain Eukaryota; kingdom Viridiplantae; phylum Streptophyta; class Magnoliopsida; order Solanales; family Solanaceae; genus Solanum; species Solanum virginianum. The sequence continues at coordinate 18,368 of DF363621.1, forward strand.
AACTTATCCAACAAACACCTCTAGATACATAGATAGTGCGGGTGCCAAGACAAAGTAAGCGAGCTCACCCTCATCGTCAAAATAGAATATAAGAAAGAGTCTCAATACATATATAATAGCAACATAGACTAAGGTCCCCGGTGTGGAGGACTCACCAATTAGCTTTGTGTAGGACCGATCTAGCCACGTGGAGGAGGATGATGATCAACATGAGGACCAATTCCTACATAGTGATATCATGTAAGCAAGAGTATGCGTTAGTATGTTAGAACGTACTAAGTATATGGGATGCAATGCAATAAGTAATAAGCTTCATAATCAATATGCATAACAATAGACAATAGACATGATATAGTAATATGACAGGGATGATCAATGCATAGGTAAATAGCTCATGCTCATATAAGATATCATAAGTAAAGAATAGACCAAGCTAGATTTCTAACCTTGGTTGGTTGATGATGGTCATACCCTATCATCCTAGGTGGTGGGGTACAAACTCCTCACATGGCTGATGATGGTAACACCCCATCATCCTAGGTGGCGAAGTACAAACCTCTCACATGGTTGATGAGTACAAACCCCCACCTTAGTTGATGATGGTCACACCCCAATCATCCTAGGTGGTGAAGTACAAACACCTCACAGGGTTGATGAATACAAATCCCCACCTTAGTTGAGTATGGTCTAATGCAATACTTCATATATAATTCATCATTTTCATAAGCTCATTTCATCACCATATAGTCAATCATATCATATATCTACTTTGGACCTTCATTTTCACAAGAAACCGTAGTCGGACATTTTATCAAACACTTGGGGGGTGTAATAGGGGTAAAAGACCATGCAATTTAGAGATGAAATCATGCAAGAAAATGTGTAGTAAAGCCATCAATCAACACCTTGCAACACCCCTAAGACATCCACATCAAAACATCTCATCAATCCCAATAGTAGACCTAAGATTTGGAGCTCAAAACATGCTGAAACAACCATAATTTCATGAACTAAAATTATTCCGCAGTAAATTTCTTAATATACAAGACTAATATGTAAAATCAACTTTAAATCATGCAATATTAGTAAAAAGGAGACTTAGGCACCATGGGTGAAAGGACCCAATGGTTCATCACCTCATACCTTAGCTTTGGAGAAGTTCTTGGTGAAGTTTGAAAATGGAGCATTGAAGCTTGAAGAAAATCTTTAGTTCTGGATGAGGGTTTTGAGTCTTGAATTTTGGAGTGATAATATGACTAATTGTTTTAGAGAGTATTGGGAAATTTTTAGGATGATATAAGGGTGAGATTTTGCTAAGTAGAGATAAAAACACGTTTGGAAAACTTGGGCCTAATACTTAGAATATTTTGGGCCCCACAGGAAAACATTGCAAGGCAAAATACACCTCTTTGCATTGCGGAGAGGACGCGGAGAGGGAATTACACTGAAGCGTGCCCTTGGCACGTCGCGGAGGGAATAGGTAAACCTCACTGGAATTTGCCACTTAAAAATTTATAATTGCTAATCCTTCGCTCTTAAATCGGGACTAGACCATTTTTCACCTAATTTTGACGCCCTGATCACAAATATGAAGTCGGATTTTCAAAATAGTCAATGAATTTTAAGATATACAAAAATTAAAATTCTGGGCATTCCGAGGCACGTTTTGGGGCACTTTTTGGGATCATTACAATATCTCCCCCTTGGGAACATTTGTCCCAAAGTGTAAAAGAAACATACAAGACAAGAGTGATCATGAGCAAATCAGCCCCAACACGAATGCAACTTAACATGTAAAACACCATTTTCAAATTCTCATATAGGTATAAAATCATCATAAGTTTACCAACTTAAACATGAATGCATATGAATGATATAGGGGCTGAAATGTAAGACTTGATATCACATGTGGGACTTAGGATTAGTACCTTAGCCTTGAGTGGAGTGGAAAAGATTAGGATATTGCTTTTGCATGTTCGCTTCGGCCTCCAATCTAGCACTTTCGACTTGTTGGTTCCTCCAAAGGACATTAACGGATGCCACCTCCTTGTTCCTCAATCTCTTTACTTGCCTATCCAAGATCTGAACCGAAACCTCCTCATAGGTCAAGTTATCCCCACAACACCCACATCATCAAGAGGCTCAATGGCATTAGGGTCACCAATACATTTTCTCAACACAGAGACATGGAACACCAGATGAACCAAATTCATTTCACTAGGCAACTTCAACTCATAAGCTACTTTGCCAACCCACTCTATCACCTCATACAGACCAACATACCTTGGGTTCAACTTCCCCTTTGTACTAAAACAGACCACACCTTTCATTGGAGAAACCTTCAAATAGACCCAATCACCCACTTGGAACTCTAGGTCTTTCCTACTTTCATCAGCATAAGATTTTTGTCGACTTTGGGTTGTCCTCAACCTTTCCCTAATCATCCTAACCTTCTCAAGAGCATCCATTACCAGATCTGGCCCTAATAAAGCCACCTCTCCAACCTCAAACCAACCTACCGATACTTTACAATGTCTCCCATAAAGAGCCTCGAAAGGAGCTATACCGATGCTAGAGTGATAGCTAATGTTATTGGTAAACTCAATCAATGGAAGATGGTCATTCCAACTACCTTTAAGCTCCAAGACACAAGCCCTACGCATATCCTTAAGTTTTTGAATTGTCCTTTCGGCTTCGCCATCCGTTTGAGGGTGGACGATTGCACTAAGGTGAACATTGGTACGAGAATGATATCAAAGTCTACCATGTCTAATTCAACCAGATCACAAGGCCACAAGTTATTCAAAATGCAAATAAGATAACTCCTATAAGCTTTCAAAAGACCTCCAAAAGTGTGAAGTAAATTGTGCACCATGATCCGATATAATGGATAAAGAAGCCCCATGTAACCTCACTAACTTATATATGTACAACCTTGCATGCTCTTCAGCCCCATATGTAGTTTGAACCAGTAGAAAGTGAACCAATTGCATCATCCTATCAACCACCACACATATAGAATAAAAACCTCTTCCTAGTCTTGGGCAACCCAACCACAAAATACATATTAACCAACTCCCACTTCCAAGTAAGAATCTCTATGTCTTGGGTTAGGCCACCCAGCCTTTGATGTTCAGCTTTGACTTGTAGACAACTATAGCAAACAGAAACAAATCTAGCAATGTCCCTCTTCATGCCTCCCCACCAATACACATCCCTAAAGTCTCTATACATTTTGGTGGAGCCGAGATGGATAGAATAAGAAGAATTATGGGCCTCATCAAGAATCCTCTCCCTCAAACCATCAATACAAGGCACACACAACCTACCTTGGTATCTAAGGGCCCCATCTCCCCCTTGGGAGAAATCCTCCACTTTGCCCTCATTCAACAAGGCCTTCAAGTCAAGCAAGGAGAAGTCAAGATCTTGTTTTCCTATCACATCATCAACCAAACAAGATTTAGAACCATCAACAACAACTACAACCATTACCCATATCATCCAACCTAACCCCCAATCTAGCCAATATATGCACCTCCCTAGCCATCTCCCTATCACCACAACCCACATGAGCGAGACTACCCATAGACATCCAGAATCAAAGCATCCACCACAACATTTGCCTTACACAGATGATAATGCACACTCATATCATAGACTTTAAGGAGAAATGTATAGCCACCGTTCGATGCCTCAGAGTGCGACAAATGGCCTTGTTGAGTCAATCTGGAAGTTTTACTCATGAGGAGTGAGGTTTGTTTTGGTAAGGAGAGAGTCAAGTTAATGGTTGGCTCTTATGATCGGTAAAGACATCAACATGCACCCCATACAAATAATGACACCAAAAATTTAATACAAACACCATGACAGACAATTAAAAATCATGGGTAGGGTAGTTCCTTTCATGCACTGTGAGTTACCCAGAAGCATAGTCTAGGACCTTACCATTTTCCATTAGCACACAACCCAAACCAACTCTAAATGCATCACAACACACAACAAAACCCTCAAGCCCATCCGGTAGTGACAATATAGGAACGGACACAAGCCTATCTTTAAATATTTGGAAGCTCCTCTCACATTCATCAGCCAACACAAACTTAACCTTCTTTTAAGTCAATTTTGTCATAGGGGAAGCAATGAAGGAGAACCAACTCATAAATCTTCTATAGTAACCCACAAGGCCTAAAAAGCTCCTAATATCCGACGGGGTCAGTGGTCTAGGTCAATTCCTAATAACGTTGAGCTTCTTAGGATCCACTTTAATGCCATACCCCGACACCATATGACCAAGAATGCAAGCTCCTTCAACCAAAACTCCCAGTTGTCATATTTAGCATATAATCTCTCCTCCCTCAAGTTTTGCAACACAACCCTCAAATGGTCCATATGTTCCTCCCTACTATGTGAATAGATCAAAATATTATCAATTAAGACCACAACAAAGGAATCAAGGTAGGGTTTGATCACCCTATTCATTAGGTCCATGAAAATGGTCGGTGCATTAGATAACCTAAAGGACATCACCACAAATTCATATTGCCTATATCTAGTTCGGAAGGCCATCTTGGGAATATCACACTCCCTCACCCTCACTTGATGGTACCTGGACCAAAGATAAATCTTATAAAAAAAGCTTGCCCCTTGCAATTGGTTAAACAAGTCATCAATTCTCGAAAGAGGATACCTATTCTTTATAGTGACCCTATTGAGTTGTCGATAGTCAATGCACATTCTAAGTGACCCATCCTTCTTTTTCACAAATAATACTGAAGCATCCCAAGGTGATTGACTAGGTGTAATAAATCTCTTTAACTCCTTCAACTCCGCCAGGGCCATACAGTAAGGGGAATGGAGATAGGTTGAGTATCGGGAACAAGATCTATGCCCAAGTCTATCTCCCTTTCAGGAGGGACATCGAGAAGGTCATTCGAGAAGACATCAAGAAACTCGTTTACAATGGGGACTGAATTGATGGAAGGCACCTGGGACTCTACATCTTTAACCCTCGCAAGATGATGCAAACACCCTCTAGAAATCAACTTATAGGCTTTAATGCTTGAAATGAATTTGTACTTAACCACCATATCTTGACTTTCCCACTCAAGGACCAATTCATTTGGAAATTTAAACTTGACCATATGGGTTTTACAATCAATAGAAGCATAGTGTGTATGCAACCAATCCATCCCAAGAATGATATCAAAGTCTACCATGTCTAATTCAACAAGATCACAAGGCCACAAGTTATTCAAAATGCAAATAAGATAACTCCTATAAGCTTTCCTAGCAATATAGAGACACCAATAGGAGTAGACACTTCATATGAATCATGCAACAACTTGAGAACAACATGGAACTTTTTAAAAACAAGAGGAGTAACAAAGAAAAGAGTGGCACCTGGATCAATCAAAGCATATACATCAAAGTCAAAGATTTTCAATATACCATTAACAACATCGAGGACCTCACCAACCCCTTGCCTTCCATGTATAGCATAAAAATGATTTTGCCTTAGGGAACTACCTTGAGGACCACTTCTCCCCAATGGGACCATATTAGCACCCCGAACCTTGCCACGGTTTCTTGAATAATCTACCTTCTTGTGACCAAGCTCCCCACATTCAAAACATGTATTATAACCCTTCAAACATGGACCTCTAAGCTTCCTTCCACATCTCCAACTTGCCTCCATAGGAGACACACAACCAATACCTTGAGGTCTAGGGAAATCATTGGAAAACCCCATATTAGTAGCATGAGAAGGCCCTTAGCTTTAGTGAAATCTAGCACCCTTTTCGAACTTTCCCTCAAAACGGGCCCTCTTCGCCTCATAGCCCCTTCTTTTCCTCAACTTTTATTCTTCTATTTACTTAGCATATGTTATTAACTGAGACAAGTCCATGTCACCAATAAGCATGAGGGACCAGTATTTTTCACTTATCAAGTCGGAGACCCTAATAACAAACTTATTCATCCTTGACCTAGGATCGACCACCAAATAAGGAGCATACATTGAAAGTTGATTAAATTTGAGGGCATACTCCCTCACACTCAAAGCACCTTGTTTCAAGTTCATAAACTCTACCAACATTTCCTCCCTAAGCTTAAGAGGAAAAAATTGATTACCAAAGGCCAATTTAAACTCCTTCCAAAGCACCACATTATTAACCCCCTACTCACCCTTCTATTGCTCATACCAAATTTTGGCTACCCTTTTGAGTTGGTGCACCGCCAACTCCACCTTTTCATTTGGCCCAACACCTATGATATTTAAGATTTTATTGACCTCATCAATGAACTCTTGTGGGTCTTCGTCCACCTTTGACCCATGGAAAATTGGAGGATTCATCCTCATAAAATCTCTTATCCTAGATCTCGGGGTTTTTGCATAAGGGGCTTGGGCACCTTTTTGGACTTGGTTGGCCAGCACTTGGGCAAGCATAGTAAGAGCATCTCGAAGCTTACCATTATTAGGTTGCTTCTCAGGAGTTTGGGCGCATCTTCCTCTAGTGTTTGGCATGATCTAACATAGAAAAGAACAATTGTTAGGGAGGAAAAACTCACTACAACTCTATAGCATGACATAGAACATGAAGAAGGGAAATATTTCCTAAAATGCCTCATAACCTCTTAATCAAACTTCCATCGAAGAGAAGCATCACTACAACTCTATAGCATGACATAGAACATGAAGAAGGGAAATATTTCCTAAAATGCCTCATAACCTCTTATTCATAGTTATGGCGTGCTTCACAACTATGAATAGGAATATTGATGCAGTGTGTTGGACTCCGAGAAACTATCAACCTAGTGCTCCGATACTAAGTTTGTAACAACCCAAGCCTAGGGCCTAGACGTGACACAGCGAATGGAGAACCCGAAGGAAGCCCAATCAAGCCTCTCAACTTATCATTACACATCATTGGTCATAGAAGCATGTAAAAGACATAAAGCAAGCATAAAGGGCAAAAGGCGGCTAAGAGATAGCTTGCAAAACAATATCAATAAAGGCCAAGGAGTCATAACTCATATCATAAATACACAACTTGTCCAACAAACACCTATAGATACATAGATAGAGCAGGGGCCAAGACAAAGTAACCGGGCTCACCCTCATCATCAAAATAGAACATAAGAAAGAGTCTTAATATATAGATAATAGCAACATAGACTAAGATCCCTGGAGTGGAGGACTTATCAACTAGCTCTGAGTAGGACCGATATAGCCATGTGGAGGAAGAGGATCATCAACTTGAGCACCGGTTCCTACATAGTGATTTCATGTAGGCAAGAGTATATGTTAGTATATTTGAATGTACTAATGTACTAAGTATGTGGGATGCAATGCAATAAGTGATAAGCTTCATAATCAACATGCATAATAATAGACAATAGGCATGATATAGCAATATGATATGGATGATCAATGCATAGGTAAAACATGGTTAAATAACTCATGCTCATATAAGATATCATAAGAAAAGAATAGACCAAGCTAAATTTCCAACATTGGTTGGTTGATGATGGTCACATCCTATCATCCTCGGTGTATAGTCAATCATATCATATCTCATGCTTTGGACCTTCATTTCTACAAGAAAACCTAGCCTAACATTTTATCAAACACTTGGGGGGTGTAATGTGATTAAAACACCATGCAATTTTGAGATGATATCATGCAAGAATTTATGTAGTAAAACTATCAATCAACACCTTGCAACACACCTAAGTCATTCACATCAAAATCCCTCATCAAACCCAATATTAGATCCAAGATTTGGAGCTCAAAACATGTTAAAACAACCATATTTTCATGAACTAAAAGCACTGTGTAGTAAATTCCTCAATATATAAGACCCATATGTAACATCAACTTTAAATCATGCAATATTAGCAAAATAGAGACTTAAGCACCATAGATGAAAGGATCCAATTGTTCAACACCTCATACCTTAGCTTTGGAGAAGTTCTTGGTGAAGTTTGAAAATGGAGGCTTGAAGTTGAAGAAAATCCTTAGTTCTGGATGAGGGTTTTTAGTCTTGAATTTTGGAGTGAAAATATGGCTAAGTGTTTTGGGGAGTATTGGGAAATGTTTAGGATGATATATGGGTGAAACTTGGCTAAGTATAGATAAAAACACATTTGGAAAACTTGGGCCACTTAGAATATTTTAGGTTGCACAGGAAAACACTGCCAGGCAAAACTCCGCGTCACGGAAAGGACACGGAGAAGGAATTACACTAAAGCACGCCCTGGCGCATTGCAGAGGGAACGTGTAAACCTCATTGGAATTTTTCACTTAAAAATTTATAATTGCTAATCATTCGCTCTTAAATCAGAGCTAGACCCTTTTTCACCTAATTTTGATCTTCTGCCAAATTTTCAAAATAGTCAACTGATTTGAAAATATATGAAATTTAAAATTTTGGGAATTCTCAAGGCACATTTTGGGCCTTACAGATAGTGTGCCTTCACAAACCGTGAAAAGATTCACGACCTGTGAAGCTACTCATAGTAAGTTCCAAATACAATTCTAAGGCTCATTATATTAAAGTATTTTTGATATTTTGTCCCGTCCCCAAGGCTTTTTAAGACCTTTACACCCCTCTTTACACTTCTAAACATCTCCTACACTAATTCTAACCTCTCATTCAACATTAGACTTAGTTTATTATATTACTCTCTAGACTTCCTCTCCAAGTCACTCATTCAAAGGATTCAAGCTAGGATTCAATTAGGGTTTCCATTTCAATATTAATTCTTCTCAAATTTATCTTCCTAAGAAAGGTATGCGGGATTAATTCATGGTCCCTTTCAACCATGAAGACCCCAAACACATTTTACTCCTCGATTTATGAAATTAAGATCAATTTGAATATGGGCCGTTTAAATTATTGTTCATTTGATTGAATTGAGATGTGGGTTATGTTTAATAGATATTTTAAAAGTGATTTTAGCCCTAATATGTTGAATTGCATTGGGATTATGAGGATCCGAATATGCATTATCTCATATAAATGTTGATTTAAGCATGGGTAATCTAAAATATGATTTAAAGGTGAATTTACTTATGGGTTTACTTGGATTTCATATTCAATTATTGATTTAAGTATGAATCTTTATTGCCCAAGGTATTCCCTCATCACTCATGGCTTATGCACACATGAACATGGTTATGAAAGTATGATTATGACATGACAAGTGATCACATAATGTCTATGATATGGCTCTTTGAGCAATTATAAGTGTGTTTACACCACTATGTACAAGTATGAATGAGTTATTCCTATGCATAAAAGTATGAAATGAAGTATGATTTGGCCTTTGAGCTCAAGCATGTATGATTGTGATTGGATTTGACTTTTTAGACCAATTATGCATGATTATGAAGTATGTTTTGGCTTTTAAGCCTTGGTATGCATTGAAGGATTTGAAATGACTTTTGCCTCTTTTGAAAGCATGTATACGTATATATATTCTTGTGGGATAATGACTGGGCACCGAGAGGACCTTGAGATTGAGGCTCATCCCTTAGTTGAGGCATGACCCATTAGACGTGAATCTTATTGTCCCATAACTACATGCCACTGTAAGTTAAAGGATCACCCATTAGATGAGGCTGAATCCTTAGAAGGTTGACCTGTTAGGAGAGGTTGACTCCTTATAGGGATCACCCATTACATAAAGCTTGATTCCCTAGATGGACCAACTGTTAGTAGAGGCTTGGTTAATTATGTAGCTTTAGTGGATCCACTTAGGCATTATGGATGTTCATCTTGGCAAATGACTCCCCTTTTCCTCTGATGTAGGGGTAACATTAGGATTCCATGTAATAGCTCGCATGGTCTTACATGTCAGTTCAAATCACATCCCCACTATGTCGAAGTTTATTGGTATTTGCATGCATCATGGATTTCATGGCATATTAATATATTACTCTTCTTTGCTTATGTACTTCTTTCTATATATGTGCCCTTGACATCTAATATTGAATGCAGGCTAAATAAGTTCATATGCATTGCATGCCTGCATAATTAATATGTTCAAACATACTAACGTATACTTTTTACCTATACGATCTTACCATGTACGGACCAGAGACTACAGTTATCCATCTTTTAACAGCTAGTTCAGATTGTGAAAGTTGTTGTGGTGAGTCCTATCATCCAAGGACAAGACATCATCCATCTACCTATTATATTTCTTTCATTTATATTTTAGTTACTTTGAGGGTGAGCCTCAGACATGTCTTAGCGCCCGTCCTATTCTATGAATTAGAGGCATTGTTGGATAACTTGTGAACTCTTGTACGAATTTGTGCTGTGTCTTTCTATTTGGAGATTATGAATATGGAAATCTATTGAATATGGACATTATGATGATATGTTTATAATGCAATGTGGAAATGTGGAAAGTCCTATGTCCCATTCTGTCTCCATAGCATGAGGCATAATTTCTCGTCCCTTAGAACTATGTGCTTACTAATTTATTATGCGCACTACAACCAATGATGTGAATATGGATACTTTGAGGCTTATTTGGGGAGTCTCGAGTTCCCATTTTTCATGTCACTCCTAGACCCTAGGTCCCTAGCGTGATAGGAATACCCAATGCAGTTCTTCCAAATACTTCTCAAGCATAGAATGTGAAATACTAGATGGATAGCAGCTAACTCTAGTGGCAATTCAAATTCATATGCCACATTACCAGTCCTTCTAATAATCTGGTAGGGCCAATATATCTTGGACTGAGCTTCCATTTTTTCCCGAATCTCATAATTCCCTTTATTGGTGAAACCTTTAGGTACCCTCAATCACTTACCTCAAATTCCAAGTCTCTTTTTCTAACATCAGTATAGGATTTCTATCGACTTTGGGCTGTCTTTAGTCTCCATCGAATAAATTTTACCTTTTCCATAACTTGATGGACCAAATCAAGTCCTATCAATCCAGCCTCGCCAACTTCGAACCACCCAATAGGCGACCTACACCTCCCCCCATAAAGAGCCACATATGGTGCCATTTGTATGCTAGCTTGGAAACTGTTATTTACAAGAAAATTCAATCAATGGTAAGTGATCATCCCAATTACATTTGAAGTATCTATAACACATGCCTTCAACATGTCCTCAAAAGGCTATATGATCCGCTCTACTTGTCATCCGACTGTCTAAGGATAGAAGATTGTACTAACATTCACCTTCGTACCAAGCCCTTTCTGAAAAAACTTCCAAAACTGTGTTCTGAACGAGGCTCCTTTGTCTAAAATGATAGATAGGGGAACCCCATGCAATCTAACGATCTCCTTAATAAATAACCAGAAAATAATTATTGTCATTATACAAAGTAAGTTCAATTCTTTAGTGAAAATTCTGATCAATATTTTTAGTCATTAACTATGTTGGAAATTATATACGTCTAAACCAATCATCAGGTTAATTGAAAACTTATTATTATTTTAACTTTTTTGAGTTCTTTATTTTGAAACATACAACTTTTGAAAGAAACTTTTGGTGTTTGTTGTTCTATAACGTACAATTGACTTTTTTGACTTACTTTCAAACATATTTTTTAAAACTTTTTTGAGTTACTCTGAAACATTCAATTTTTTAAAACATTTCTGAGTTACTCTAAAATGTACAATTTTTTAAAACTTTTCCGAGTTATTCTAAAATCAACAACTTAGTCTGTTATAGTCAAAGGCAGTCGTTCCCAATCTGCATCATGTATTAATGCATTGACGTACACATGGAATAATTATCCTCTTATTTTTATTGACTAAATTGTACACTTTGGAGTAACTCCAAGAAAAAGTTTAAATGACTTTGTTGATTTAACATCGGTTCATAGATATATCGTAAACATGTCTCATTTTAAATTCAACATAATACTATTATTGTAGGTATATAACTAAGTTCTTCTCTAGTTGAATATAGTCATGTTGAGCATTTTTACTTTGTTGCTTCTATGACATAGGATTAAAATAATCTTACATTACGCAAAATTTAAAAAAAATAATATATGTTAATAGTTTGATTTTAAAAAAAAGTACTTTATTCATCATTTGATTTTTTAACTCATTAATATGTGCGATACTATTTTTGGTTTTAGAATAAGGTTTGGGTATATAGGTAAACTCATAATACATATGTTAGAAAAGAGAAAATATCATGATATTAAAAAAAGCTAAAAATGAAATTAAAAAAAATGATTGTGATAAATATTGATATAATTAAAGATCAAAGTAGATATTTTTAAAATTCAAATGAAAAATGGGGAGGAGAAAGATCATCATTCAAACTTGAGGAAAGAATTTAATTTTTTAAATAAAATTGAGATGTACAAGTATTTTTTATCTGTAACGAACATGTCTTTTTTTAAACTAAAAAACTTATTACAAGGTAAGTTAAATTTTTATATGGCAAATGCCGATCAACATGGTTTAGTCATTAATTGTGTTAGAAATAATTTATATACAAATCAATCATCAAGTTAATTCGATCAAAAAAGCCATTGTTGTTTTTTTTTTTAGTTCATTATTCTGAAAACTATAATTTTTTTTAAAAAATGATAATAAACTATAATATATTATATTTTTAGAGTATATCTATTACTTTTACACCATCCTATCATGCTCATTTTCAACTTGTTGAGTCTCCTCTCATACCAACTGCTATCATTATGGCCGTGATGAGTTCAAAAGTCATCTCTATTATTTTTCATATAAATTTCATGGAATTTTTTTGAGTTTGTTGTTATATAACTTATTATTTTTAACTTTTTTTATTTACACCAAACGTATAAGTTTTTTCAGCTTTTTTGAGTTACTCTAAAATATACATTTTTTTAAAAGAAATTTTTGAGTTATTCTAAAATATACAACTTAGTCTGTTACAGTAAAGCAAAACCATTTTCCATATACATTATACATTATGGTCTCAAACAATGGCATGCATGTGGAACAACTAATGTAACGACCTAGTCCAACACTGTGAAGTATTGTCTACTCTTAGGCCTAGCCCATCATGGATTTGTCCCTTTCGACTCACATCAAAAGGCACCTCACAGTATATAGATCAGCCCTTTACTTTATATACCCAACATCTCTCCTGTGTTTTGCTGATGTGGACATCTCCTCTCAAGATGAATTGTTACACATACCCCCTCTATGGACTCAGCGTCCTTGCTGAGGTTTGTCCCACCACATGGAATTTTTCTAGACTCAGCACTGACGTTTGCCCCACCTCACCGGGATTTGCCTAAACTCAGTTAAACTCTAGCCCCACATCGACAAGGCTGACATAAGAGTGGCTCAGATACCATCTGTAACGACTTAACCGAACACTATGAAGTATTGTTTGCTCTTGGCCTAGCCAATCACGGATTTGTCTCTTTGGCCTCACCCCAAAAGGTGCCTCACAATATATAGACCAGCCCTTTACTTTATATACTCAACATCTTTTCTGTGTTTTGCCGATGTGGGACATCTCCGCTCA
>DF363620.1:2476-26179 GCA_000787875.1 Solanum virginianum
TTTGTAATAGTAGAAGATATTGTACACTTGTGCCTACTATTTGTAATAGTAGAAGAAATATAATAGAAGTGTTGTTTTGTGGACGTAGCCCAAAGTTTTGGGTGAACCACGTTAAATTTTCTGATATATATTTTGCTTTATTTATTCCTCCTAAAATTTTATTACTCACTCCGTTGAGTGGACCACAACAAAACAGAGTCAATAAGTCGTATAATCTTGTATTCTGTACTGTCGAGTGATTGAGCACCATAAGAAATCCTCACTTGCAATCAAGACAAATTGAAAACAAGAAGAAGTGAACTTACAATCAGACTGGAGATTGTTCCAATAGCAACAGCCCTAAACCTTCCCAAATAAGAATCAGAAATAAAAGCCCCCAAAATAGACAACCCATTTGAAAGTGCTGACCATAAATTAATCAAGACTGAAGCAGGAGCAGCATCCATGTGATAAAATTTTGAGAGGTAGATTATCATATTTGGTTGCAACCCAAAACTTGCCAATCTTTCACATGATTCATTCACTACAAAAACAAGCAAAAAATTAAGCAAGAATCAAGAAAGAGTAAAGGAAATGAGAAAAGACATACACACCAACCTATGATGAAAGGAATGGTCTTTAAACCACCCTTTCTTGAATTTTGTGGGTGATTCAGTAACAATTCTTCCTGTTCTGAGTTGGTCCCCATTTTCTTCTTTCTTCAATTTCTTGCTAACTCCAAACAGTATGGAAGAAATAGAGAGGAGAAAAAAGCCAAAACTTCTATGTGAATCTCTCAAGAGACTTTCCACTTATTGGAAGTGTAAATTTTCTCAACTTTTATATTTTTAATTGTCCACGTAATTAATGACTAATGGCGCAGAGTTGTACATCATTTAATTTCGTATTATACGATTACAGATTAAGTCAATGTAACGTAGGGATGATTTTTTATCACGTCTTTGGTTCCTAATCTTGTCCATTGTTTGACTACTTTATTTGATTTAACCCTTGGATTAGTTATACCTCATTCATGATATTATTTTATCCCTAGAAAAAGGAGGGATACCTAATCCAAGGTTTAACAATCCTTGGATAAGCCTCCTAAATGACCAAACTATCCCTCAATCCCCTCAAATTCTTTTAATTATAATGTTATGTTTTATATTTGCAGTTTTGTACTAATAAATTTATTTAAATTAATTAACTTACAACTTTTTTTTATTTTTGGGTTCATATTTACATAATACAAAATAATTTATTTGTCATATCAAATTTTTAAATTTTATTTATTTATGGGTTCATATTTACATAATACAAAATAATTTATTTGTCATATCAAATTTTTAAATTTTATTTATTTATGGGTTCATATTTACATAATATAAAAAATAAAATTGGCATGTCAAAAATTTATTTCGATAATTAATTTAGTTGAGTTATTTTGTTGATACAAATGCCTTATTCAGTGAATTTATTATACAAAACAAAGCTCAATAGATAAATTCTCAAAGTTGAGCAATTTAAGATACCAACTCCATTGAAAAACTACAACTTGCAATATTTATGTGTAAACATAGATAAATTATTCGATATTATTATTATTTATGGTCTTTTCGATTTTAAAAGTAGGTGTTTTATCTTTAATAAATTAAAAATTGATATTTTGTGAATAATCAATTTATTAAGATGACAAATTATTTATCTTCAAATAACTCAAGTGAGAAATAAGTAGAAAACATGACAATTACATGAAATATAATATCCCACAATAATTGAAAGATATAATTGGAATGGAATATTTTTATGAAATTTTAAACCAACCGCAAGATATGGTGAGAAGTAATGAACCAATTTAATTGAAGATTGATATCATGTCAACATAACTTGTACTAAAGTCGATCGATGAATCCCAACAACCTATATATAATATAAATCTAGATAAAAAATAATTTAAAAAGTGATGCAACATCTCTATTTGGTCAGAGATCCTATTTATCGTTCTTTCTTTTTTAACCTTTTTTTTTATTTTTTTTCTAAATTATTTTATTTATGAAGTCTTCTATAACTCACACCTCTACCTCTTCATAAATTCTTCTCTAATATTAATAATACCAATAACTATCACATCTTTCATGTTCACAACCGCAAATTATTTATTTGTATATATGAGATAGTTCTTTTTTCCTCTTCAACTCATAATTATAGTTTTCTCGAAAAGTTTTATTTGTTTAGTTAAGTATTCTTATATTTTTTTTTTTGGTTGATAAGGTTATTTTTTGTGTGGTCCAAAATATTTTTCAAATTAAAAGCAGGAAAGGGAAGTCGATGTATAAAATTAGTTTGTAGTTTTTAATCTACATTTTAATTAAATATATACTAAAAAAGAAAAAAAGGAGATTTTTAAAATGTGAGGTAATCATAATATATTTATACATGATTAAATATTTATTCTTCTTCTTTTCTTTTTATTACTTAAAAATATGTAAAAATAGCAAACAAAAATTTTAAAAATGCTAAAAAAAGAAAAAAATATTTTGAAAATATATGATATTCATAATATATTATACATAATTAAATATTTATTCTCCTTCCACTTTTGTTTTTTCTGGCTTTTTATTGCTTAAATATGTAAAAATTGCAAACAAAATTTTAACTTAAAAATATTTACTAGAAACACTACAAAATTATAATTAAATTCAGAGGGTTAAAATTGCACAATTTTACCATACCTTTGATATATGTTTGTTTCTTAAAAATATTTACTAGAAATACTAAAAAAGTATAATTAAAATCGGAGGGTTAAAATTGCGCAATTTTACCACATCTATGATATATGTTTCTTTCTTAAAAATATTTACTAGAAATACTAAAAGAATATCATTAAAATCGGAGGATTAAAATTGTGCAATTTTCCACACCAGTGATATATGTTTCTTTCTTAAAAATATTTATTAGAAATAATAAAAACAATATCATTAAAATTGGAGTGTTAAAATTGCGCAATTTTTCACACCTGTGAAATATGTTTTTTTCTTAAAAATGTTTACTAGAAATACTAAAAAATATAATTAAAAAACTAAAATATGTGATTTGTTTTATATCGAAGTTGCATAGGGGCAAAAATCTCCCTATTCATTTTTAGATAGAAAATTACGTGTTTGGCTCCAAATTTAATATTTACAAGCAAATGTTGATATTTTGTTTTCAAAAAGTGCGAACAAAATCAATATATAAAAAGGAGCCGAAAAAAATATAAAAAAATAATTGTCATGAAAAAATTGCATTTAATGTCAAAACCATTGAAAATGACATGTTTCATAGGAAAATGAGGAAAATGTGTGACAGTGCAAGCAACCACCAGCTGCATTAAATGAAAAAAATACTTTCCATGAGGAAGCATTATATGAGGGTAATGATTATTCTTAAAAAATACATGTGGATCATAAATCAGAATAAAATTTTAAGAAAGTGAGACAAGCAATAAAAGCCACATCCGGATACGAAAGAAAAAATCAATTACATATTGTGTTATTATTCTCTTGTTTATTCAATCCTCCTCTTAAATGTGTAAAGCCAAAAAAAAGTTCAGACTTGATTTGAATTTTTGTAAGGAGTTAAGATTGTAACTTCACCCAAAAGTGTAGAGTACAAACAAAAAAAAATTAAAAAAAAAACACTGAGAGGGAGAGGTTGTTGTTGAGTTGGTTACATGTTAGATATAAATATGAAAAGTGTGTCGATTTTAATACACCATGAAGGATGATGGGATGTTACAGGTATGTTCATAAATTTTTCATAACAGATAAATTTTTTTTATTTTTTTGATTTTTTACTTTTGGGAGAAGAAAATGTGTTGGGATGATAAATGAACTTTAAAAATGATGAGTAAATGTTGGTGAATTTGTACATGTAGTGTAGCAATTAATACTATTAATGTCAACAACTTTGGTACATATAGGTCATAAATGTTCATAGATAAAAATTGTCTGAAAAGAAAAAGCAATAAATGAAAGTAAAATAAAATTTAATGTGAATATTGAGTATGCATCGTTGGTGGCTTTGGAAGTTGTAATGTTGGGTGTTAAATATTTTATGGATATATGAAAAGAAGTTGTGTTGAGTTTATTTGATGGGAGGAATTGTGGTGTGTTAATTAGTCGCACTGTTGATGTCATTGGTATTAATAAAATAATATAGGTATGTATTAGAAATCACGTTAGTTGAACATGTGGTAATTCTTTGAAGTTACATCAATACGCGTGGTATATCATTTGGTATTGATGATAGTATTGATGGTTTCTATGGTGTACAAAACTAGTTGCTAGTTTTGTGGCAGAAATTTTGGTGTGTTCATTGATAACAAAGTTGATTTTTATATTGGAAGAAATTTTTGATTCCACTATGTGTTTGCATTTTTTATTACTTGTGATAATGATTGCCAAGAAATGTTAGTGTGGTGTTAAGTTGGTTGTATTCTTGCATTAGTTGGTGTGAACATTGTATGGGAAGGAGTAAGTTTGGTAAATCAATATATGTTGGCAGATGATATCTATAGTATAATTGGTTTGTATAATGTACAGATTGGTTTACCCCGTAGATGAGATGATTGTTTTAGTTGAATTTGAATATATGAAAGCATTTGGTAATGATTTATTTCCTATTGGATAGATGTTAATAAATACGTAGTGTAATTTTGATGTTGCATGTTGGTGATGTTTATTGGTGTTGTTTACTGTATTAAAAATTAAAATAAAAAATTGTTTAATAACTGTTGTAACCAAAACAGTGAATTATGTCGATTACAAAGTTAATGGTGTCATTTATGAAGATGCGTTGTTAGGCGCTCCATTTTATTTTTCCATTGAGACCATTGTTTTGCAAATTGATTTTGATACTAGTATTTATGAGATGGTGCTTATGTATAAAATTAGTGATGCATTACCACCCATGAGAATTCATAATAACATGGGGGCTCATGTATTTTTGGATAAAAAAATGAGCAACATTGATTTCTTCAGTAGATATCCATTATGTATAACCTGCGCAGAGAAAGCAATTGAATCAATGTTGCACGAAGGAAGTTTGGAGCAACAAATGCAGAGTTATACCATTGGGAACACCAAACTTTTGCATAGCATAGAAATAGATGTTAATGAAAAAGGCGAAGAAATAGAGATAATACAAAATATGCTACATGATATTGTGGCGATAAATCAAATCTACAAAAGCAAAAGCACAATAGTGCACGTAATGAGGAGGTATGCACTCATAAGGGGGTTTTAATTCACCACTACGAGATAGACTCCAACGAGGTATAGAATATTTACAAAGAAATCAGTTCACAAAGATTATTTGAGAACTAGTCTAATTTGTTGTTTTACAATTATAATTTAAAGTGTCTAACAAACAAATGTCATGGCTATTTAAATCTTCATGTTTAAAAAATTCAAAGCTGTTCAAGGTCCGTAAATTTTGTAATAACTTTACATGCCCATTAAAGTTTAGACTTCTTATGAAGCGGCAGAGTAACAGTGATGTCGTTAGTGCAATGGTGCTAATCAAATGCAATAACCCAAAGATCAATTATACATCAAACGATGTAAAAATAGATATGAAAAGAGTACATGGAATTAGATTGAGCTATATACAAACTTGGAGGGTAGACAAAAGACATTTAACTGTAGTTGTTTTAAGGAATATCAATTTTAGATGTAGGTCATATTTTACCGCTGGCATGTAGTGTAGTTGATTTAGAGAATGATAACTCATGGAATTGGTTCTTTCAATATTTTAAATTGACATTTGGTGATAGAGAAGGTATATGTTTTGTTTTGGATAGAAACAAAAGCATTTGGAATGTTGTTGCAACTGTGTATCCTGGTATCTCTCACTATGCTTGCACTAATCACCTGTGGACAAATGTTCTAAAAAAAGCCAATGAAAATACCGAAGAGATTAGAAGATTATTTTTTGGATTGGCGAAAGCATACATAATTCATGAGTTTGAGGAGGAGATGATTCAATTGAGAGAGATTAGTCTGAAGTGCTATGACTATTTGGTAAAGACTGATTTTGAGATCTCGCGCACACTCTAATGTGAAGAGAACATGGACACTAACAAGTAATATTGCTGAATCAATAAATAATACAATATTACCTGGTAGGAGGCTTCCAATAATCTCAATGTTTTAGTATATGAGGAAAACAATTGAAGGTTGAAATGAAAAACACAGTCAAGAGACAAAAGATACCATCACAACATTGACAAGAAAGTACAATCAAATGCTTGTGGATAATAAAACAATATCACACAGAATAGCAGTATGAATGTGTATTCCTTTTTTAAATTCTAATAAATAACATGTGAATGACTATTTTTGATGTATTTATGTTATTATTTGAAGGTGAGGGCATCAAACGAACACTTACACACAGTTACCGATGGTACAAGATGATTCACAATTTGTTTGAACACAAGAATGTGTTCTTGTGGACGGTTCCAACATGATGAAATCTCGTGTGGGCATGCAATCACAGCTATTAATTTCAGGGAAAAACATGCAGAGGATTACTGCTCGGTGTACTACGGTAAGAAAAATTACAAAATGCATATGCAATACCAATTGAATCATTACCCTGCGAAAGAACCTGGGTAATCCCTCATATTGTGTTAGAAGAGAGTGTACTAGCACCAACAGTACAGAGAAGATCAGGAAGGCCGTCGAATTATGATCGAAAAAAGAGAAGTAAAGAATTTAAATCAAAAAATGCAAGATTACGTGCGGTAAGTGTGATTTGATCGATCATTATAAGACAACTTGCATAAACAATGGGATTGAAAATTAATGAATCGTTATTGGTATGACTGTTTTGGTTCTTTTGTTTAGATTAATATTGGTGTTTTGTGATGATATATATACTGACAATGATTTTGTAGTATTGGTGATAACAATGTTGGTATTTTGTAAAGTTATACTTGCCAAACTAATGGTAGTAAATTTGGTATGTTCAGTGATGAAAAAGTTGAATTTTTATTGGCAGAAAAATTTGATTTGACTTTGTGTTTGCATTTTTTTATTATTTGTGATAATGCTGCCAATAAAAATTGGAGTGTTGTAAAGTTGGTAATGTTGGTGCTTTATGTGGTATGAACATTGAGTGAGAAAGAGTAAGTTTGATCACATGTAGAAATAGACATTGGTAAGCCTATTTGGTAGTAAAGGTGGCAATATTGTATAATTGGTATTAGTGTTGGTATGAATTTATATATATTTATTTTAATTTTTTGGTGAATAATTACTGCCAAATTCATTTTTTTTCTGGGTAAGATACGTTGCTATAGTGTTTGATTGAAAGTATAATTAATATGATCAGTTTGGATATTTTTGAGAAAAAAAGTATATTGTTAGATATATAGTGTAATGTTGATATTAAAATTGGTAAATACTTGATTCTACCATTGTGTGATTTTTATTTCCTTGTTGGTAATACCATTTGCATGAGGAATATTTGAGAAAGGAAGAGTTTGGTTACAATATGTATGCAGACACAATTATGGCCACATGTAGGTATAGACATTGGTAAGCCTATTTGGTAGTAAAGGTGGTAATATTGTATAATTGGTATGAATTTATGTATATTTATTTATTTCTTCTCTGAATGGTTACTGCTAAACTCATTTTTTTTGGTAAAATATGTTGCTATAGTGTTTGATTGGAAGTATAATTGATATGAGCAGTTTGAAAATTTTTGAAAAAAAAGTATATTGCCAGATATATGGTATAATGTTGGTATTAAAATTGGTAAATATTTGATTCTATCATTGGGTGATTTTTGCTTCCTTGTTGGTAATACCATTTGGATGACGAATATTTGGGAAAGGAAGAGTTTGGTTACAATATGTATGCCGACAATATGATCACATGTAAGTATAGACATTGGTAAGCCTATTTGGTAGCAAAGATGACAATATTGTATAATTGGTATTAGTGTTGGTATGAATTTGTATATATTTATTTAGTTCTTTGGTGAATGGTTACTGTCAAACTCATTTTTTTAGGTAAGATATGTTGCTATAGTATTTGATTGGAAATATAATTGGTATGAGCAGTTTGAAAATTTTTGGAGAAAAAAAGTATATTGGCAGATATATGGTGTAATGTTGATAGTAATGTGATAATAGTATTGGTATAAGGAATGTTTGGAAAAAGACAAGTTTGGTTACAATATATATGTAGCCGCAATTATGGTGATATATAGGTGTATACATTGGTAAGCCTACTTGGTAGCAAAAATCGATATGTTATATAAATTGTAATATTATTGGTATGGTATATGACAAAAATGAATTTATGTTTATTTAGTTATTTGGTGAATACTTTGTTCCAAAGAAAACTATTTTTTCTTCTTTTAAAATTAATGCGAAATTGCTAATATTATTGGTATGAAAATTGTTGCAAAGTTTGGGATACACAATTATGTTTCCAGGTGTATGGTGTGAAGTTGGTATTAATAATGGTAAATATATTATTTGTATAACAAAATTAACATATGTAAATCCATTAAAGTCATAATGATACCAAATATACCAACAGATTACCAAATGTTTAAAAGTAAAAAAACACCTAGGCATCCAGAAAAAATCAGTTCCACAAAAAAATGCATAACTATCACAAAGTAAACAAAAGTATCAGTCATATAACATTTGAATAATCCATGAATGTCTAATCCTTTTTTCTTGCAACATATTCTCTTGATTTCGTCGGGGGGCCTTGTCTGCTAAGCATTTTCCCAGTGACCTCATTTTCACTAATAGTGCCTGTATCAATCTTTTTGCGGCCATAGTCCCAAAGCGATGCTCCATACTTTGCGTGGAATAAATTAGGAACTATCCGAATTCTTCATCATCAATATGGAGTTGTCCTTGAAAATATATTCGGCAAAGACACACGTATAAAGATTGCAATCACTGCCAGTAGGAAAAAAATCAAGACATTGCAATTATTCCAATAATAAAAATAAAAAAAGGCAAAATAGAAATTTTAAAAAAATAACTGCATAAAATATTCAAATTTAACTTACTTTGAATCTTCTCATTGTTGTGGAGTGTTGTCACCAATAAAATAATTCAAGGGGTCACTAGCGACACCGTCAATATATTCAGGGGTATTGTTCCAATCAATATCCTCCCTTTTTCCATAAAAATCTGTGCTGATGAAAAACAACATAATAATATCTGCTAGTTTCTTCGACAAAGCATTTGCCGCAGTCCAGTGCCTCGATCCCATGTAACACAATGAGTCAAGAACATGAATACACCGACCCTTTTATGGTAATAATAGCCAACAACCAGTGATACACTTCAGGTAGATTGATTGGGATGCATACAAAATCAACATTCACCGAAGCAATGTTAGCATTTATCTTGAAACCCCTAATGTATTGCGCAATGTCATGATTCGAGGTAATCAATTGATTGTCTTTGTTACTTTTCATCCATGTATCATGAATTTGTTCAACCCATTAAATGAAGAAAGAGTCAGTGAATGTAATTCTTGTGTCATCTTCAGACCATACTTGTTTTTCTTGCGCAAGTAATACATAATAACATCAACATGTTATGCATGAAAATAAATGTAGAAAATGAATAAAAATATAGAAAATGAATAATTGCTACCAAAAAATGAGAACCAAAAAAAGGACCCTGTACCTACTAGTAAATAATGTATATTATAAAAATAATATAGTAGTTGCATATTTTATTACCGAATCTCCCCAAGGACAACCAGTGGTAACAAGGTCATAGAACCAGTTCATTAAATTCACCCTATCAACACTGAATTCAAACGAGGAATTAATTTTGTTCGAAGCAATTGTGAATGCACTCAATTTCCTGAATGAAAAAATAAACGATACAGATAAAGTCCAAAAAGAGAGTTAAAATAAACAAACATATATATAATACATACCTACCACGTTTTTTGGATAATCTCTACTTAACCAACAGTTGAAAATCCTCAACAAAATTCATGTCCACCTCAAAAGTGGTAGCCTCAAGGAACGGGTGCTTCAATTAAAAAATAATTGACCCCATCTCTTCTGAAGCAGTTGAGTCACTGGGTCAGTGTAAGGTGATTGCACACACCTACTAGGGGCTCTGGTCCTAGCTCGTTGCGAAGAAGTGAAGTATGGCAGTCTGTTTTCCATTATAATAATTTGAGATTCACGAATATCAGAGAAATCAAAATGATCAAAATTAGACATATTATATGCATCACCTCTCAATTCACCTAACAATTGAACAAACATCGTCATATTATAGAATCAGACAGATTTTACAAAGTGAAGCAATCAAATGAAAGTAAAGCATCTATCATTCACAAAACCTTCACTACTATGCTTCCTGGGTTTATCCTGATTGCTTGAGGATTATAAAACTTATAAATCTCCTCAACGTATAATATAGATAAGAAATATATCAACAACTGAAATGATCCCAAAAAGTATCCAAAAATGTGCCTCGAAATGTCTAGAATTTTAATTTCCATATATCTCAAAATTCGTGTGTTATTTCGATAATTCGACTTTATATTCTTATTCAGAGATCGAAATTAGGGGGTAAAGGGTAAGTAATCCCTAAAATTCAAGAAAGAAATCTCCAGTGTGTATTCCATCACACTGGCGCGATGCACCAGTTCCTTATTTTGAGCATTTTTCTGTTTTTGGGTCCAAGGCTTTGGGTCTTGGGCCTAAGGGTTCCCATATGTGTTTTTACCTATACTTAGTGAAATAGAAAAATTTCACCCTCATATCATCCTAAGCATTTCTCAATACTCACTCAAGCACTTAGTCATATTTTCACTCCCCAAACTCAAGTCCTAAACCCTCATCTCAAGCTAATATTCTCCTTCAAGGTTCAAGTCTCCATCTCCAAACTTTACCAAGTTCATCCTAAGCTAAGGTATGTGGCGTTGAACCATTGGAGGTTCTCCTTCAAGGATTTCCTTCAAGCTTCAAGTCTCCATCTCCAATCTCTTTCAAGGGTTCTCCAAAGCTAAGGTATGTGAGTTTCAACCATTGGGTCCTTTCACCCATGGTTCCCAATCCTCTTTTCTACTTAAATTGCATGATTTAAAGTCGATTTTACATATGGATTTTGTATATTAAGAAATTTACTGCACAGTGATTTGAGATTTATGAAAGTATGGTTGTTTTAACATATTTTAAGTTATAAATCTTGATCTAATGTTAGATTTGATGTGGGGTTTAATGTGTATTGCTTGAGGGTGTTTCAAGGGGTTAATTGATGGTTTTACAATGGATTTTCTTGCATGATGTCACTCTTGAATTCCATGGTTTTACACTAGCACTACACATTCGCAAAGTGTTTGATAAAATATCCCGCTAGAGTTTCTTAAGGAATTGAAGGTCTAATACTTGTCTTATGTTATGAGTGACTCTATGATGATGAAGGAAAGATGAATATGTGTTGATTTCATGAAAAGTATGCATGATGATGAAAGAAGAGTATGTACTAATAACTAAATTGAGGGGTTAGTATCTCAATCACCTAGGATGGGAGGTGGTAAGCCTATTAGCCAAAGGATGGTCTCTTTCTATGTATATTATATGTTTTATATAAGAAGACTTTACTTCAAGCATCTTTCATACATGTCATATCGTTGCTATGCTATCTATTGTTTATGTTATGCATTTTGATCATGTTGCCCATCTCTTGTTACATTATATCCTGCATACTTAGTACATTCAAATATACTAACGCATACTCTATGCTTACATGATATCATCATGTAGGAATTGGAGCTCCATTTGGTCATCATCATCCTCCACGTGGCTAGTGACTTCCATTCAAGCTAGTGAATGAGTCCTTATGTCTGAGGGCAATATCTATGTTCTTTTGCTATGTATTGAAGATTACTTTTCTTTTTTTTTTTGTATACTTGACTGTGAAGGTGAGCCCGGTTGCTTGTATTGGCCCCTTTAGGTTCTATGTTAGAAGTGTTGTTGGACATGTTATGTATTATGCTTGAATTTTGACTCACTTATAATATTCAAGCTATTTATGTATAAATCTCTCTCTCTTTTAGTCTCAATTTCCCTTGTTTACGTTTCTTATGCTGTTTCACATTACTTTCATGACCAAGGATGTGTAATGATATGCTATGAGGCTTGTTTGGGGTTCTTTCGGGTTCTCCATTCGCCGGTCACGTCTAGGCCTTAGGCTTGAGTCATGAGTAAGATGGTATTAGAACACTAGGTTGATAGATCCTCGAAGTCCAAAACACCACGTCAATTAGGGTCTTATTCATGGTTGTGTTGTGTACCACAACTATGAGTAGGAGACTATGAGACGTTTTAGGAAAAGTTTTCTTTCTTTATGTTCTAAGTCGTGCTATAGAGTTGGAGTAACTTTTCCCCCTAATGATTGTCTTTGCTATGCTAGATCATGTCTAACACTCGAGGAAGAAAGGCCAAAACTCTCGAGGATTAACCTATCAATGGTGAGTTCCGGGATGCTCTCACTATGCTTGCCCTAGTTATGGCCAACCAAGTCAACCAATGGGCCCAAGACCTTTATTCTACTACCCCGAGAGTTAGGGTAAGGGACTTCATAATGATGAATCCTCCGGTGTTCTATGGGTCAAAGGTAGATGAAGATTCACAAGAGTTTATTGATGAGGTCTACAAGATTTTGAATATCATGGGTGTTGGGCCGAATGAAAAGGCGGAGTTGGTGGCGTACCAACTCAAAGGGGTAGTCCAAATATGGTATGATCAATGGAAGGGAGAGAAGAAAAATGGTAATGTGGTTCTATGGGAGGAATTCAAAGTGACCTTTCTTAATAGGCTCTTCCCACTTGGGTTTAGGGAAGCAAAATTGGTAGAGTTCACGAACTTGAAACAAGGTGCTGTGAGTTTCAACCATTGGGTCGTTCATAGAGGCCCATGCTTGAAAGACACCAATACTTATTTCTATTGTGGTGAGGAGGGGCATAAGAGGAAGGATTGTCCTCGTAATCAAGGTAAGGGTAAAGATGTTCATCCTCAAGGTGGTTCCCCAAGGCACAACCGGTTCTATGCTCTCTCTAAGAAAGGCGAAGGGAAATTGAGGCACCCAATGTTGCCACCGGTAAGTTGACGTTTTCTTTGACTTGGATATGTATGCATTGATGGGTTCGATGTGTCACTATTTCTTCCATTGCTCTTATGGTTGCTAGTGGAATTATTGGTGTTTATTTCGTTGGTGGTTCTATTGTTGATGAGTAAGACTTTTAGGGCTTATTTAGTGACCTTATTGCTTTAGGACTTGTCTTGTGCTATGGTTGAATTAGGTGTGGTGGTTTTGATGTCATACTTGAGGTGGATTAGTGGCATGTATGGTATATCTTCATTATTTATAGGGCCCGTAGGGTTATATTCCAAATTTCTAATGAAACCGTTTTTGAGTGGGAGGTTGCCAAGTAGTAGCCAAAGAGGTAGTTCTATTCTTGTGTTAAGTTTCAATTGATCTTTAAGGTTTTCCCTATATTCTTATTGCATAAGAGTCTTGTCTTGTGATCTTGGTTGAACCTAGCTTGATGTGTTGGAGGTCTTGGGGTAGTCTGGGCTACTTGCATAGCATGTTTCAAATGAGTGTAGAACCCGTAAGGTTATTATATGATGGTTGAGGATGTTCGATCTATTTGGTCAACTACAATGGAATAGTCATTTCTCTAAGATTGATCTTTGATTTGAGCTTTGTCCTCGAGTGAGCACTATTAGTATGGGTGAAGTTGTTTGGTTGATTCATGTATTATCTATGTTTATAGCTCTCTAGCATAGGGTCTTAAAACCCTACCTTGGTATATTTGCGGCGGCCCCTAGTAATGAAGTATTGATTTATTTAGAGCTTGTGAATTATTTGGGGGTAGTATGGCAAGTCTTGGAGGATGAGAGGTTGTTTGCTAGATATGATTGGTGTGCATAGTGGATAGCAAGAAGGTGGTTAGAATTCTTTGAGGACTATGGTATGAGTATGCATTAGTTTCTCCAATAGGACTAGTGTTGTGGTTGGTGCTCTAAGTAGTCTAGTATGTGTGGATAATGGTGGCAAGGAGGAAACTAGTGGGGTCTATCAGTTAGTTAGATTAGAAGTTAGGTTGACGGAAGTTGAGAATGGTAGTATAGTGTTCTTGGTGGTTCCAATCTTCGTCGATTGAGGAGGTCTAGTTTAAGCAAGGTCTTGATTCCACCTTATTAGAGTTGAAAGTTTTGGGTGAGAGAATGATAGAGTCGAGGTTGTTTCCCAAGGGAAAGATGGTGGTTATGGTACCAAGTGGGTTAGGTGTATTTAAGGTTGACAATTGATTTGGGGATTATGAGTCCTTATAAGGGTGTAGAGGAAAGTTGGTAAGGTTGCATGAGTTTGGGGACTGTCTATGGTAGGAGTATGGTTTATCCGGTTTGTTATGCTTCTAGGTGGCTGGGATGCATTGGTGACTTTAGTGTTATAACACTCTTTGAAAGTGAGGGTGATATGGAGGATAAGTTGACTTAGGAGAAGGTCTCGGTGGAGATGTGGATGATGAGTGAAGAAGTTGGCTAATATCGATGTGGTGTTCGTCAAGGCCCTGTTGGTGGAGTCGTCCATTCGTATGTGCCTCTCGAGGAGCCGGAACAGGCATGAAGAAACAACATCTAAGCCTTTTTCATTCTATGATTCCAAGTCTTATGATAACCTGTCAAGTCCCTTTTCTATGATTCCAAGTCTTATGTTTCATCCCCTATGCTATTCATACGCATTCATGTTTAAGTTGGCAAATTTATAATGATTTTACACTTACATTGAGATTTTAAAAATGGTGTTTTAAATTTAATGTTGCATTCCTGTTGGAGCTGATTTGTTCATGATCACTCTTGTCATGTACATTT
Source organism: Solanum virginianum (assembly GCA_000787875.1). NCBI lineage: Eukaryota > Viridiplantae > Streptophyta > Magnoliopsida > Solanales > Solanaceae > Solanum > Solanum virginianum. Next base: position 17,390 of record DF363620.1, read on the forward strand.
CTTTTACATTCGAAGATGAATGTTCCCAAGAGGAAGATATTGAAACGACCCCAAAAAGTGCCCAAAAATGTGCTTCAAAATGCTCGAAATTTTAATTTCTATATATCTCAAAATTTATTTGTTATATGTTCTCTAAAGCTAAGGTATATAGGTTTCAACTATTGGGTCCTTTCACCCATGGTGGCCAATCCTCTTTTCTACTTAAATTGCATGATTTAAAGTTGATTTTACATATGCTTCAAAATGCTCGAAATTTTAATTTCTATATATCTCAAAATTTATTTGTTATTTTGACAATCCGACTTCATATTCTTGTTCAGGGGATTAAAATTAGGGGTCAAAGGGTCTAACCCCGATCTAGCATGATTTAAAGTTGATTTTACATATGAGTTTTGTATATTAAGATATTTACTGCACAATGATTTAGGGTTTATTAAAGTATGATTGTTTTAGCATGTTTTGAGTTATAAATCTTGGATTTAATGTTGGATTTGATGAGAGGTTTTGATGTATATTGCTTGAGGGTGTTGCAAGGTGTTGATTAATGGTTTTAAATGTATTTTCTTGCATGATTTCACTTTTAAATTGCATGGTTTTATACTAACACTACACACTCGCAAAGTGTTTGATAAAATGTCTGGCTAGGGTTTCTTGAGGAATTGAAGGTCTAATGCTTGTCTTATGTTATGAATGACTCTATGATGATGAAGAAAAGATGAATATATGTTGATTTTATGAAAAGTATGCATGATGATGAAAGAAGAGTATGTATATGATGTTATGATGATGATTGAAGGAAAGTATGTATATGGTATTTCTCTATGTAGTGTTGAATTGACTATAACCAAATTAAGGGGTTGATACCTCATTAACGCAAATTGAGGGGTTGATACCTCATTAATCAAATTGAGGGGTTGATACCTCATTAACCAAATTGAGGGGTTGATACCTCATTAACCAAGTTGAGGGTTTGATACCTCATTAACCAAATTGAGGGGTTGATACCTCAATCGCCTTAGAGGTGGGTGGTGTATACTGATAACCAAATTGAGGGGTTGATACCTCAATCAACTAGGATGGGAGGTAGTAAGCCCATTAGCCAAAGGATGGTCTCTTTCTATGTACATTCTATGTTTTATACATGCCATATCGTTGTTATGCTATCTATTGTCTATGTTATACATTTTGGTCATGTTGCCTATATTTTGTTGCATTGCATCCTACATACTTAGTACATTCAAATGTACTAACGCATACTCTATGCCTATATAATATCACCATGTAGGAACCGGTGCCCAAGTTGATCATCATTCTCCTCCACGTGGCTAGTTTGGCACTATTTAAGCTAGTTGGTGAGTCCTCCATTTTGGGGACCTTAGTCTATGTTTCTCCTATTAAGTATTGAGACAATCTTCTTTATTTGACTATTTTGACTATGAGGGCTTTTTTCGTATACTTGACTATGAGGGTAAGCCCAGTTGCTTGTTCTCGCCCCCCACTAAGTTCTATGTTAGAGGTGTTATTGGACATGTTATGTATTATGCTTGAGCTTTGACTCACTTATGATATTCAAGCTATTTATGTCTCCCTTAGTCTCAATTTTCCTTGTTTATGTTTCTTATGTTGTTTCACATTGCTCTCGCGACCAAGGATGTGTAATGATATGCTATGAGGCTTGTTTGGAGTTCCTTCGGGTTCCCCATTCGCCGATCATGTCTAGGCCCTAGGCTTGGGTCGTGACAACAACGTTCCAGGAAAGACAATATTTTATAATAAAAGATCATACGAAAAAAAAACAAATAGACAGGCTTTTTTTAACTAAAATTTTCATAAGACAAACATAGATTTTAGGCTCTATTGAAGGTTATAAAAACAAGAAGACAAAAATCATAACCTAAAAAATTTAGTGAAACGGGTACCAAAATGTAAACAAACAATTGAACAAAAAAAAAAGACCCAAAATCAATACAGACCTAACATATCAACAAAATAACAAAAACTATATGACAATATATCAATCAATGGAGATATATTGTGGACTACTTTAGTATAAATAAATAAAGAACTAACCACATCCTTTGCCAAGAAATCATTTTGAACAACACTGTCGTCACGCGCATTAGAGAAAATAGTAGGTTGTTGAAGAGGAACCTCCTAACAAAAATAATAGATGTACATAATATCAGAAAAAAAAAAAAGCCCCAATAATCAAATATGATTGTGCTATAATTTAATTGATATAGATAAGAAGTTAAGGCAAAAAAAATTAATAATGTAAATGCATTTTCAATAGAACTAATTATATGGAGTGATGCTAAGGCATTGACAGCAAAAAATGGTGCCACTGGCATCAGTCATTGTTGGGTCATAAAGACGTTCAACCTCCTAGCACAAAAAAATTAAAATGACATATATTAAGAATTAGAAAATTAACAGAATTAACTTTTATAAAATGAATATAAAGAAAAAATAAAAATGGTATCAAGAGCAAGAACAACACCATATAACAGGTTAACAAAGAAATCATACAGTGGTACCCACAAAGAAATCAACAAATCATCAATATCACCAATAAGAAAACATCAATCTTCCTAGAATGGAACCCAACAAGACACCAACAAAACACCAACATCACCTATAAGAAAATACCAATCTCCATGCAATGGTACCCCCAAAGATACCAACAAAGTACGAAGATGACCTATAAAAAAACACCAATCTCTATATAATGGAACCCACACAGACACCATCAAAGCATCAATATCACCTATAAGAAAATATCAATCTCGATGCAATGGTACCCACAGAGACACCAACAAAGATCCAAGATGACCTATAAGAAAACACCAATCTGGTTCAATATAAAGTTCATGGTCTGTTATCAACCATTAAGACCCACAAACTAAGCAACAACTAAAAATATCAAAGGATGGTATACTCATTGGGCACTAGCAAACTGAGAAAGAAGAGAAGCAATATCATGGCCCACAAGATGAGCAACATTATGACCCACAAATTAGGCCCAGCAAACTGAGAAACTAAACAAAAACTAAATAGGTTACCAATTATAAACCAACCTATGCAACAACAAGATCGTGTGCATAAAACTATAATGAGCTAATTATAATGGATGATAACATAATTAATACCAACAATACACCAACATCATCTATATCATAACACCATTCTGATTCACCAATAAATACAAACACTAGCATCAACCATTGAAACCCACAAACTCAGCAATAACTAAATGGCTACAAAATCATACTTTCTAGGAAAAACAAAATGCAACACCAATAATGAAATAATTAAAAAGAGTTCTTCAAATAAACTAACCACAGTGGGTGCGAAAAAATCATTACCAACATGCAGATTGACAGATGCATGGTTCCCTATAATGCCATCACAATGAACATCCTCCTAAGAAAAAGTAAGACATTATGTATTAACTAATACCAAAATAACAATAAGAAAAAGAGATTATAAGAACAGAAATGCAATTTAAATAAAAAAATAGAATCGAGTGACAGGTAAATCATACCTTTAGTAATGATGGGTTCTCGTTTCCTGAATCAGCCTTACACTGACTAATTAACTGAACTAGAAGATTTTTAAAAGAATCTGTAATAAAATTCTTCATTTCAACCTGATTTGCATTAACTTTGGCCTCTAAGTTTGAATCTTGTTTGCGAAGATAAACAGTAAATATATATTTAAAAAGGACATGACCAAATATTTAAAAAAATCATACCAACAGAAACAAAAACCAAGCAAAAAAAATATACACATACCAACATAAACTCTTTTTCAAAATTTACAACAGCATGAGTATTTTCTGTGCATCCAACCTTTTGGACATCGTCAGGAATAATATTGGGATAAGATTCCTTATTGTTCCTTTCAGCTCCACTAAACAGTTCCTCAGTGCATACATCCTTAACATTTGGCCTAGAAAGCTCTTCTAGTTGAATGAAATCTAACTCATCGGCCATGAATTTGACATTGTTAAACTTATACTAGCAATATAAAAAAAATTATATTAGACATTAAAAGAATAGCAAAATCTTATTGCCAAATACTCTTAACCAAAAAGAAAAAAAATTACCTGGTTGCCAACTTTTCTAAACATGTCTCGCTTCAAGTGATCCAAATAAACCTTTCTTTCATCAATATTCCAATTAAACATATTGAGAGTACGAGTATGTTCACGGACATATCAACCTGGTTGGAAAATTCATAAAATTAAATTTGCAAAACAACAGAGAATTCAAAAAAATGAACATAATCAGACTCTTTGTGCATTTCAAAAGTTATGGAATCCCTAAGCTCAAAAAAATAAAAGATGGGTCCAAGGATATAACTCAATCAACAAGAAGTGGTCATACGGGACAACTGACTTCTTGGGTGGAGATGATAGTATAAATGTACTGATCAAGTAAAGAATACACATGTCAAATAAATGTTCAGGCCTAATTAAGGTTTCCTGCTTGAAAACCCTAATAAATTCTTTTTTGGGGGACACAACTACCTTTGAATTTTGAAAAATACTTATCAATCAATTTTGAGGGACTAACCAAGTCATGAACAAAATCATCCAACTTGCCACACTTAAATCCAGTAATACTCCTAAATTCAGGGAGGCCAAAATGTAGAAGCGTACCACAATTTAAAAGTGAACGAGTCAGGCCGATCACTCTTTACCTCACTGTGAACCAAAGCCCTAATAAGCTGAGGTTGGCATTTAAGATTCGACAAATCAAGCATATACCCAAACGGACAATCTTTGAATAAGTGAAACATATTGAACTTCGACAAACGTTGTTTAATCTCACCAATAACTTTAAAATTGATGTAGCACAGTCATCGAGATGATGGAGACTTTATCTAAAAAAAATAAAAAAAAAACAATTACATGCTTATAACTTACCAAAATATCAAAAAAAAATTATGAGCACTACTCAGTAACATAAAAAAAGGAAATAAATTTGTCACATATTTTTCGAACTTTTTCAACACCTTTTTCATTGCTTTTTATAGACTTAGAAGCATTACCCTTGTTTGTTTTATTTCGAACCACAAACTACACACCAAATAATATTCCAACAAAGATAAAATTATTATAAGCAAAAACTAAGCATATAATTGCAAAAAATTCTAAAATAATAAAATTAAAAGTACCTTAGATTTAACTACGCAACTTTTACCCTTCTTGTTGAGACGAATTCTTTTCAAGAGAGGTAACTCGTCTTCAAAATCACTATCATGTGGAAGGTTAGATGTCTTCTCCTTCCCATTCACTGATTTTGAACGTTGATTCCTAGGTGATTTGGTCTTGCAACTGTTGCTATCAACCACCACAGGATCATTCTTGGTCGATGATGGAGTGAATGCATGGAGGACAAAAGTTGGATGGGAGCAACACGCAGAGGTAGAATCCAAGCAAATCGGCTCCTGATTCAATCTAGAATTTCTACGAATTGGACTTTTTTGAGGGGTATTTTTGGTCATAGTTAATTTCTAACACAACAAAAGAAAAGAAAAGAAAAAGCCAATTGGTATTAATAAGTTGGGGAAGACGACTGCCTCACCAAGAAAAAGACGGAAACATAGAAAAAAAATGGAAAGGAGGAAGATGAACAATCGGTCTAAAGGAAAATAATAGAGTGACAAAGAAGCTAAAGAAAGTGTAAAAAAAAATTTAAAAGACAAAAAAGTGAATTTGATAGGGGGTGTTGATACCAATGCTGACAAAATTCGGCTTTTTCACATATCCTAACCAAAAAAAAAAGGGAAAGAAATTAAAATTATAAAATAATATATACTAACATGTACAATTTGATAATTAAAAACATAAATTTGTAAACAAAATAAGACCCCGTGACTTAAGTAATAAACATTCTTATAGTGTTTTTTCTAGCAATTTTCCTTTGTAGGGCTTAGTTTCTTTCTTATTTAACTAGCAACTTTGAAAATGTTATTAGACCGAAATACTATTAGCGGAAAAACAGACAAAAAATTAAATTAATTGATGAGTAAAGATTAATATTTTAAATTAAAAGATTTTGCAATAATTAATTAGTTATGTTTTCGAATTTTTCTTAATATGGCGCGAAGCGTCGAACAAATTTACTAGTTCAATTTAAAACTAAATTATGTGCACCCCGTTGAAGACATCATGTCGTCTATTATCAAGTAGCATTAAGTGAGCCATCGAGGTCGTCATGTTATACCATGCATCAAAAAAGTTTCATGACAAAAAAATATCATGTTATATTATGTATTGAAAAGGTATCATTATGTGATGTATCATGAGCTATCGAAAATGCCTCATCATGTAATGTATTATAAAGATATCATGATATATTATTCTACATAACATTGTGAAGAATTTTACTTGAAAATCATTAAAATCATGCAATTGACATCGATTCATGTGTAAATAGATCAATTCATACAATCATACTACATAAGAATCAAATCTTCAAATGTTACATAAAATAAAACGAAGAAAATATAAAGTATAGGCAGGGGAGAAGTCACCCTTGGGCGAAGGTTGTCAAGCGACACCCTTTCTTCAGATTACATTGTATTTATAGGTCAAAATTTAAATTAATAAATATTTATACATCTCTCAACACAAGTTAAATATTTAATATACCGGTTAAGAGTTTTGCAAAAATTGCTTTATGCAAAATTTGTCACATCTTTGCGTATATTTTTTCTCTTTATCTAGGAACTGAGAGTCAGTAAACAACACGCTGTCAACATGTCCATCTACTTGCTAACTCCCTTGATTTCAAGTATTTCATTTGAAGCATCTCTGTGATCATGTGGGGCTCATGTTTCACACTTAATTCTAGCATGTTTGATTTCTTTCGTTTCACACTTTCCTTTGGCGTAAGGAATAAAAATAAATAGTTTTTGAAATTAAAAAAAAAGTTGTGATATTAAATTTTAGTATCTTGTTTGGTTATCAAATTTAGAATAACTTATTTCAGTATTTATATCATAATATTGGGCTACGTTATTTTCTATATATGGTTGAATAACTTATCCCAGAATAATTAATTCTAGAATAGTCAATTCCAAAATAATTAATCTTGGGATAACTTATTCTCAACCAAACGATCCCTTTAATTCTAAAATAGTCAATCCCAAAATAATTAATTTTGGAATGACTTGTTCCCAACCAAACAACCCCTTAATTCTAGGAATGAATATGGCATAATATAGTATGGTATTTAAAATTCAAGTTGCGAATTGTGATTTTTTCAAAGTATTATTTCTTTTATCTTATTTTATGTGAGATCGTTTGATTTGACATGTTTAGACAAAAAAGAAGACTTTCGAAATGTGTTGTTGAAATCAATGTTTAGATATTTGTGTAATTATAAATCATTCTAGTAAAAGTAAAAGGATAATTGCAAAATTAAATCATTTCTGATTACAGTAATAAGATCACATTCCTTTTTAAATGAACTAGAAAGAAAAAGATGTCATATAGAGTAATATAAAAAAAATATATGTTATTACAATATCAATATAATTTAATATTTTTGGATTTAATTATAATATTTAATGGTATGGTTTTCTTATCATTATCAAACTATAGCCTACATATAGTCAAATATTCTCCTTTTTGAATTTTGAATTTAGAAGTATGGCACCTACTAAGAGAAGGCAAAATTTTCTTCAACAGAGAAGTGTCTCAATTTATTTCAGGTAAAGGGAAGCACCAAGACATGCAAATGTTTCAGAGTAATTCACGATGGTCAGAGTTTTCTACTTTTACTAATATAGGATAGTTAGAATTAAGCAGCATGGAAACGCTTATTCCCGGAGTGTTCCTCTTCTGCCTCAAGAAACAAGTGACTCCTACCATCATAGTAATGCCGGGTAAACCGCCACACGACCATAAAATAGATGAGGTTAACGACACTTAAGAAAGCCGTCAGCCAATAGAAGCAATCTAGATGACCTCTATTTATGTTGCTCGCGAGCCAGCTTGTGTTGCCTCCGGCTGAAGTCGCACTATCCACCACGCTCACCAACAGACTGCTGAGTACGCTGCCAACAGCAAGGCCAAACGTGTAAATAGCTGCTGCAAAGCTGGACATGCTTTTCGGAAATAGGCTGTACATGAACTCAATCTGTCCAACCACATTCAAAGCCTCAGCCATCCCGAATAGTGCCAACTGTGGTGCGACCCACATACAGGACATGTTTAACACAGCGTTCGGGTCATCCTCGAACCCTGCGTCAATTGCCTTGCTGCGTCGTATGGTTTCTGTTATCGCTGAAAGTGTTGTAGCGACAATGCCAAGAACTAAGCCAATCCCCATTCTAGAAACTGGACTTAGCCCTGTCGGCTGTCCAGTATACCTTGACAGTATAGGCACCAAAGCACGATCGTAAAAAGCAATCCAGATTGTCAAAGAAATAAGGGTAATCATGCCGACTGATCCTGCAGGGATTTCAAAGAGAGAGAACACATGTCTATCCATGGTCATCAGTTGAAATATCATGTATGTCTGACTCATCGACACAAGAAGAACAAGACAGGTGGACCACATGGGAAGAACTCTAAGAAAACACTTCATTAATTCCACTTGTTCCACACAGCAGAGACTCCATGGATCTGAAGCATTTCCATCAGGTTTCAACTCCATGTGAGGATCTTGAATTATACAAGCTCTATTCAAATACCTATAACATAAATAAATGGAGTGTACGCTCATTAGTAGCATTATGAAACTGAAAACACATTCCCAGCTAAAAGCAGGTTGG
>DF363618.1:3194-34555 GCA_000787875.1 Solanum virginianum
TCCGGATCTCATTTTGAAATCTTAAAATCTGATAAAATCAATACAAACACAAACTCGAAGCGTAATTTATCTAGTGTTAATAAAATACACAAAATCTTATTAAAATACCTAAAAACTCTATGGATTTACCCTCAAACTTAACTTTACTTATGGGACTTTTGTTTATTTAGGCGTATAAATACACCTACGATCACCACCCGACACTTAAAGCTTTGTCCGTCCTCGGGCAAATCAAGACACATGCATGTGGACACCTAAATAGTAGTACAATAAACTCTATATGCACAATCTTTTTCAACCCAACATGGACATTTTTCAAGTTTCCTAGCAACATCAACTTTAATAAATACTTTAATGAATAAATGCGGACTCATGTAGAATTATCGTTATAGTATTACCTAGTTACTGCCTTAAGATGATCATGTGCCCTTACTAGAAGAATTACCCGTGCACTCAATTAAATTCTTTAGAAGAAGATTTTATTTGGGTACACAATCAACTCTCTCTCTCACAAAAGAAATCTTATGTTGCTTCTAACTATTATAGACTTGCACTTAATGTTTAAATTTTTTCTAGTTAGAATTTTTCATTCAAAGGATCACTTAGGTCTTTTATTTGGTTGTAATGTAGGCTTATGGCTGGTGGGATAATATTCTGGATATGGCTATCAAGGTTTATTTTCCAAGCGCTTAAGGCTTACACTACCCTGTTTTTCACTTCTTTTGCCCTTTTAATATTTTTTCGGCATCCTTTATTTATTTTCACAATTTACATAATCAAAATTATCAACAAATATTAACAAACACATTATTTTTCTGTTTTCTAATTTCTGATTTTTTTTAATAGTATCCCAGAACCATAAATTTTTTACTGTTTAGGTTCCATTTCAGTTGCTCATTCCCTAACTATTTATTCTAAAGCGCTCAAGAGTTAGGATCAAATATTGTTAAAAGTAAAAAAGGGGTTTGGCTTGAAATGTGGCTAATGAAAGAAAAAGTTTAAAGCTCAACGGGGTTAGCTAGGATATTTTAATAAACAGGATAAAAAGATCCAATTTATTTATGTTACCAAAGAAATACCTAGATCATTTCCCTTAAATTTCAAAATCTACTAAGTTAATTTAAAATATCGGGCAAGTTCTTAATAGCTATAACAACATATACTAACAATTCAACTCACTCACATGACACATTTTCACCATAAGGCAACACTAGATTCACTATCACTTATTTCTCATGAATTCAAAATTAAGTAGCTATTCATTAGTACAAATTTCAAGTTTAAGCTACTAAAGACTCAAGAATTTATGCCATCTTAGTTTTCATGGTTTCACACATAAAGAATATTTTTACATACGACTGACACACTAAAATGAGACTCTATTTGACATATACCCTTAGGACGGTCATCATCCATCCGTCATAGGGTAATGTGACTCAACTATGACTTATCACAGTAATAATTATATTAAAATGCATTAACAACAAATATTCATGATAATTTCAAACATACCATATACTAAGAATCACATAAACAAGAAAAATAATAAAGCTGTCCAAAAATATAATAATCATGTCAAAATAACACAACTGCAGTAGTAAAAATAATAGCATGTGTCATGGTCATACAGTACCCAGCAGCAAGTAGCATAAATACCCCCTACCCCGCACTTAAACAATAGCACTGTCCTCAGTGCTAACCAAAAAGAACCTGTGGAATAGGGTTAACTGCTCAATCCTCCTCCTCCGAGCTATCATCGGCATCCCCTGCATCTTGTTCCTCCGTATCGGTTTTGTTCACCTCTGGGTCGGAGGGAATATCATTGTCAAGTGGCTCGATGAACTGAGGTCCAATGCCAAACATCACTCGGGCATGATCATTTAACGGATACTGAATATCTACCTCAGCAATCTCCTTGAGAGTGATAGGGCGGCCACTCGCCCACAGCAGTAGAGTCTGCATCTCAAATATCTGTGCTATGACCAATTCATCTCTACAAGCATGCTCTGCGATAGTAAAAGTAGGTGGTGCGTCAGGCTTCGATCCTTGAACATTGCTAACAATGCAGAGAGATGCCTTTATGTGGGGCCAATAATCAAGATCCTTAGTGGGCACACCTGCACTTAAATATATCTTAGTAATAATGCTGCCAAAAGCGTACCTGCGACCTTTGTGTGCTCGGGCCTTCCTTATGGCCGACTTCAGTATCGACCCAAAGTTTAGCTCCATGCCCATCATTAGTGCGTACACTAGGCAAACCTGGTCCCTGGTGATCTTTGAGAAGTGTTGTCCTGGAAAAAGTCCATAAGTCACGATCTTAAGCCAGACATGGGCCTGCTTATTGAGATGCTAGAAGATACCTAAAACCTCAAAAACACACCCACGACGGCCTAGAGTTCATCTTAAGCCAGACATGGGCCTGCTTATTGAGATGCTAGAAGGGAAAGGTCTGGTGAAAGCCCTTGTATGTATATCTATCCCAATGAGCTATCGACTGTGGGCCCAAGAGCATATGCCGGATGGCCTGGTATAGAGGCTGCTGGACTAAGGCATCAAATGCATTCGGGAGGACCTTTGAGGGTGTCCCTATGATCTCATTAATGATCAAAGAGGTGAAGTCAACGGTTATACCTCGCACCTTAACCTGCCTGATGAGTGCATATTTGTTCATATTTGCATAGAACTCCCGAACTATGCTCAGATTACAAGGGCGGGGCTGTGCAAACAAGAACTGCAGCCGGTATGTGAGGCACCTCTGGTATATGGCAGGGTAGATTCGGTCGAGCGACTAAGCATCGATAGGGAAGTCTGGAAAGTATTTGGACTCAGTGTGGCTCTTGTACCACTTTTGTCCGTCCTTGTCGACCGCATTCAATCCAAATCTTAGTGCTCTCTTCTTGTGTACGGGGCCACATGGAACTGTGAGAATGTCTCGAGACCTTCTCCTAGTGGGTGCAACTACAGCTCTACTGGACTAACCTGATTGCCTTCCTCGAGATGACATAATAACCTGTAAAATCAAATTAAACTCATTAGTGGGTAAAAGATGTAGGATAGACAGTTTTATGGTACACAAACAGGCCCCCCACACTTAGATTGAACGACGTATGTGAGAAGATACTTAGACTTCCCAACACTTTTATTTTAGTAATTCAAACTGTGATAGCATAATAACATAACCTTAGCCTCAACATTACATGTGTTGTTTAGTGTAACAGAATTGCAGCAGGAATCTGAACCAAAGCTTTGTGCTATGAACAGAAAAAATTTCATGACATTCCCAATCACACACAGCAATCAATCCTGCAAATTCCCCGAGGTCTATCCCTATCTGCTAAGTTTCAATACTACAAAGTCCTTTACTTAATCACTAGTTCATATTTCCAGTTTCATGTTGGTCTTTCTCAGTAAAGCTGAAACATATGACTCGAGCAGGGTAATCACAGCCTCAAAAACTTAGGGTTTCCATCAGTTTATCAGTAAGATAAAGTTCATGATCTTGAGTTCACCTATTAAATAGTAAATCTTTTATCGACAGGCCAGAGAGTTGAATGTTAGCAGAAGTTAGTCACTCTTTTCTTGTTTCACAGTTAAACAGTTCACAGGTGGCCCAAAGTTTCCTTTTACATGCACAATCAAAGATATCATAGCCCTTTTTAAATGAATGCATGTACTTATCATGTAGGAATAAACATTAGGGAGAAGTAGTTCACATTCCCATTGTATCATTTCTCACCCATCATAGTTTAGCATTTATCATAGGAAAACAGTTCCCACAATTCCTATATTCATGATTCCCCCATTTTCAAACATTTGGAAGCACTGAAGGTAGTCAACAATAGTACAACACAAAGCTATACACAACTTAGGTCAACAACGAACCACGTAGACAATTCTAATCATAAAAGATAGCAAGCTGTGGTGAAAATTCTCATTACAACATTACCCGCTCCACGATTTACACAAGCGTAAACACAGAAATGACCAAAGCTAATAGAGATTGGAGAAATCTTAGCTTAAAATAATTAAATCATGAGAAATGCAAATGACAAGTAGTACAACCTCACCCTCTACCCCACACTTAAGTTATGGCATAATACTGATGCCATATTACAACAATTTGAATACAAGAGTGTAGCTTTCTCCAATTTCCCCAATTTTCCAAAGAAATTCGGCCTAGGGCTTAACCAAAAAAAAAAACAAACTCAACGAGAGTTTGTCAAGTTGAAAATTTTAATCCTAAAAACCGATACCACATAAGAATCTAACAAGAATTTACATACATTCATCTTAATCTATTTCAGTTGCTGCTCACTAAGTTGAAAAACAGTCAGGCAATGCTGGTAACAAGAATTTGAGTGAGAAAACACTTACTTGAGGGAATGAGTAATTGAAGAAGAGGAGTGAATTGTTGCCAATTGGGGTATACGTCGCGGAGTGATTTGAGAAAGTGAGGAAGTAGAAATGGGGAAAATTTAGAAGGGGGATCGGGTAAATGGGATTAAAAAGGGATTGGGGTTTATTAGAAATATTGGGTCGAATCAGGTTTACTAAAAACCGCACAAGAATAACATATGTGCGTGTCCTCTTCGCGTCACAGAGAGGACGCATAACTGTACTTAAAAAAAATCATTATGCTGGGGAGGGGGTGCACATCGCGGAGGGGACACAAAAACCTCTCTGCCATGAACAGTAAATTTTTTTTCTCATTCAGGGCTCGAAAAAATCAACATAACATCTAAACATGCTAAACTATGCTACAACAACTTATTTTGATCAAAAAATCCAAAAAATAATCATCGACTCAACGAGAATCAAAGATAAAAAAAATTGCCCTATTTTGACACCAGTTCACGACATAATATAGTTGCCTCCCAGCACACGCAAGTGCACATGGTCAAAACAAGTAATATAGTGGTCTTATTTAAAGGACCGGATTGCCGAACCCAAGGGATTTAATATAAATTGTTTAATATTCCAACTTATAATGTTTGAAAGGCGATAAAGAATTAATTTATGAAATTGAGTATTAAAGTAACTAAACTTGCAACTAAACTAATGAACTTTGCAAATAAAATAGGATTCTTTTTATCTTGTCTTTTAATTATTCAAATATTGTGAGATTCCGGGATTGTAACATTAATGACACCGTATTAATCTTGACTTTCATACTTATGTTTTGGGCAACAATTGTTAATTTACAGGGTTAAAATTACCAAATCGGCGCTGGACACCTTCGTTTGCCTATTCCCATTATTTGCCTAACTACATCGTTGAGCGGGTATAAACAATACAATAGAAACGCATTAATATTATCTTCCTATTCATTAAATCAAGTTTGGTGTAAAAGTAGTTGTCACAAGTCTACAATACACAAATCAATCTAATATTTTAGTTGAGCAAGCTCCTTATGTTATTGTGTTCCTAAGCATTCCAACATCTTTCGAATTCACAATGCAAAACATATTCACTTCCATAGGTGATCAAGCTAAGAAATGTAGATTTAAATAATATAAGAACAATCAAAAATACCCATTCATAACCATTAAAACTCAAAGATTAACAATTATCTATGACTACAATCCCAGAAAATGAAAAGATTAGCCAGTCATTCATGCTAATCATACACACCAATATTACAAAGAACTATAAGAAAATGATAAAATGAAGATAGAAACTAACCAAGAGTGGTTTTCTACAGGCCCATCCACCTCACAATCTTCAGCAAAACTTAGAACAAAAGATGATTAGGGTTGTAGGTTTTTCACGACTTATATATCCCATAAAATCCAACTTTTTACATGTTTTCTCTTAAGTCCATGACGCACTTTAGTATTATATTAATAAAATTCGATATACAATGTTGACTGGACCAAAAAGTCACTCATTTCACATTAGTGCGCGATGTGCCCTAGTGTATTTGGAGTTATTTTTTCCACCTACCGCATTAAGAACAGATTTCCCAGTGAATTAGCACTGGTCCGCGACGCGCCTTGGTCGCGAACCAAGTGTTTGAAATTTTTCTTTCTTGTTTTCTTGCGCGGGTTGTCTTGTTTTGCTTCGGGTCTCATTTGGAAATCTTAAAATCTGATAAAATCAATAAAAATATAAACCCGAAGCGTAATTTCAATGTTGAAAAATACACAAAATCTTATTAAAATATCTAAAACTCTACAGATTTACCCTTGAACTTAACTTTATTTGTGGGACTTTTGTTTCTTTAGGCGTATAAATACGCCTAAGATCACAAGCCCAGGAAACTCCTTATCTCTTTGGGAGTTGTGGGCCTTGGCCAATTTTTTACTTCCCCAATCTTTTGAGAATCAACCTGGATACCCTCACTAGACACAATAGGCCCCAGAAATGCCACAAATGGCAACATAACTCACACTTAGAGAATTTAGCATATAGTTGCTGATCCTTAAGGGTCTGAAGGATAATTCTAAGATGGTCTGCATGTTCCTCCTTGTGACGGGAGTAGATCAGGATATCATCTATGAACACAATAACAAACATATCCAGGTATGGCCTCAACACCCTGTTCATAAGATCCATGAAAGCTGCTGGTGCATTCGTCAGCCCGAAGGACATGACCAAAAACTCATACTGACCATAGCGAGTTCTGAAAGCTGTCTGAGAAATCTCTCTCTCTCTCTTTCTAACTTTAAGCTGATGATACCCGGACAACTCGAGACTGACCATAGCGAGTTCTGAAAGCTGTCTTAGGAATGTCTCTATCTCTAACTTTAAGCTAATGATATCCAGATCTAAGATCTATCTTGGAAACGGTATGGAGGGATAGATATAGGTTGAGTATCTGGACGAGTGTCTATCCTAAAGTCTATCTCCCTATCAGGAGGGACTCCAGGAAGATCCTCAGGAAAGACTTCTGGGAATTCATTCACAACGGGGATAGACTGAAGAGGTGGTGCCTCAGTATGAGAATCCTGAACTCTGACTAGGTGGTATATACATCCTTTGGAAATTAACTTTCTAGCTTTGAGATATGAGACAAATTGACCTTTAGAAAAAACTGGGCTACCCTCCACTCTAAGAATGGTTCATTGGGAAACTAAAATTTGACTACTCTGGTTCTGCAATCTATGGAGGCAGGTATTCTAGGTTGACCCCAAACTTCACAGCTACATATGGGGTTACAAAAGACAATGTGGCTCCTAGGTCTAATAATGTATAAACATTATAAGTAAAGATATGTAGAAATACTAAAAGGCTCAAGAAGACATTCTGAATTGATCCAAACTTCACAGCTAAATATGAGGTTACAAAAGCCAATGTGGCTCCTGGTCTAATAATGTATAAACATTATAAGTAAAGATTTTGAGCATACCTGTAACCACATCTGGTGAGTTCTCCTGCTCCTTTCTGGTGCCCATGGCATACAAGAGGTTTGTGCCCCCATTTGTCCCTACTGTAGTACCCTTGTGAGGTGGCTTACCCTGTAGTGCTGAAGAGACTGTCTGTGATCTCGTATCTCTCATAGTCTATTTCCCTATAGGTCAATCCTTCAAGAAGTGCCCCACCTGACCACATTTGAAACAACCATTTTTGCCCATAAGGCACTCTCGGGAATGCGACCTACTACACTCACCACAAGTAAGATAACAGTTTGATCCTTGAGTTATGCTACCCTGTGACTGGCTGCCTGGGAACCTATGGTGCTGTGATCCCTGCTCATTCTTGACTCTTGGTGCAGGTGCACTAGCGGATGAAGGTGCTAGTCCGGCTGTCTTAGGCTAAAAAGATGAGTGATTTCCACCTCCAGTCCCTCTCTTGCTTGTCTCCTAGCCTGATGTCTTAGCCCTCTTGCTCCTAAACTCCTCTCTATCCAGCATCTTCTCCTTCTCTACCTATTGTACATATGTCATCAAGCGGGCTATATCTATATCCCCAATCAGTATCACATTTCTGCCCTCCCTCTTAGTCATTCGATAGATCCTGGACACAAAAAGATCCATCCTAGTGTGCATATCTGCCACAATAGCTGGAGCATAATGGGACAACTGAGTAAACTTGAGTCTGTACTCCTATACACTCATATTCTACTACTTCAGATTCAGAAATTCCCTTACCTTAGCCTGCTTCATCTCTCTGGGAAAGTACTATCCCAAAAAGGCCTTCTCAAACACTGCCCAACTAACAGCTAGCGCCATAACTGCCCTACTCCCGTTCCACTGATCAAACCAGAGTCTAACTACCTCCTTGACCTGGTAGGCAGCAAACTCAACCCGCTCAACATCACATATCCACATAACCTAAAACACCTTTTGGAGCTCTTCAATGAAATTCTCAGGATCCTCTTTCACATTGGACCCAGTGAATTCTAGTGGGTTCATCCTCAGAAACTCCCAAACCCTGGCAGTATCTGACCCATTATTTCTGCCATATCCCTGGTATCCTCCCTGTGTAGTGACCGCCTGAGCCAAAGTCTGGATAGCCTGGCGAAGCTCAGCATTGGAGATGTCCCCTTGCTATGGCTGCTCCATAGGCATAGCTGGACCCCTAGGTTCCTCGGAAATTTGGCCAGGCTGGTTTGTATTTCTCCTATCTAGGCATCTTCTACCCCTTATTGGTTCATTGGCTCTATGATGAGGCATGATCTGAAAAACACGGCGTAAACGCACGAGTTGGAAGGAACTTCATAGAGAGATACTCTAAAGCACGAGACAAGGAATAAAAATTAATGATGACACTTCCTAATGTCCCGTAGCCTCCCTATTATCGATATGGAGTGCTTCATACCTATAATACGGACTCTACTAGACACGGTTCTATAGACTCCCTAGGATTCTTGAACTCTGTACTCTGATACCAAGTTTGTCATGACCCGAGCCTAACCCTGGATGTGGTCGTCACTCGAAAACCATCTCTGGTCCCAAGCGAACCACTTGGTCTGGCTACTTACTCAACAAAAGACTCAAATAATAGTGGAAAAGGCTATAAAAGCAACAAGCCAAACAAGAATGTTCTGCCTAACTGAGTGTAAAAGTTCATAAGCAATATCTGAATAAACTGGAACTAAAATACGAACACATAATCTATGGAACCTCTACTAAAGCTGTCTGAAAGGACTACTGGGATAGGCCCCAAGTAGCCAGAAATAAAAATAAATGCGATAATAAAACATAGATAACTCAAGAGCCTCGGGCTGAGAAGAGGCCTTACCAAAAGACTGGAAGTTGTTAGGTTCTCAACAAAGCAGCTGCTGAGGAACTCTGTCACCTGCGTCTGCATCATAAAACATTGCAGGTCTTAAGGACGTCAGTACGTGGTATGTACGGTATGTAAGATGGCCAAAACAGTAACTCAGAATAACAGAATATTTCTTAAAAGACATAAACATATCTCATAATGAAGTAACAATGATAATAAATACTTAGTATGCTAAAAACTAGTAAGTAAAATATGTCTTTTAACTTGGGGAGTTCCTCTAATTAACAACCATCACTATGAGCTTCATAGTGATACAACCTCTTGCCCACGCTGCCAGAGCCATCCCGTACTTTGCCGGGGTAGGGGATGAAGAGCTAGGGGAGTGGATCCATCCCAAAACTAGGCCATTTCAGTGGCTAAAGAGGAACGTAAAGTGGTACAATCCCATCCTATGCTGGCTATATAGTTTATGAGTTTGAGTAATTAATTCTACCCTCACCCATATTGGTGCTCAATACTACTCCCAAAAATGATCTTTATATAGCTCATACTTAAAGATTATGAATTCTTGAAATCTGGTTTCTCGGGGACTTCGCCCAACTTACTACTGAACTTTCTCATCTGAGTTCTTTAACTTGACTGAAAATAAATATCAACTCAAGTGGTTCAAAAATATGCTAGATTACTTAAGTACTATGCAAGAACCAATTCTTAAAATGTACTTCTTGAACTTATCTTAAAAAGTACTCATACTAGTCTTTCTTTTCTTGAAATAGTAACAAGATTTTCAAGAAACCTCAACAACAATGAATCTTGTTCATATATGAGTATACATTTGATAACAATACTTTAATTGAACAATATAGAAACCAAGAATCATAATATTCATCAAGAATCTATATGTACCATAAAAATTATGATACCTCACAAAAATCACATGAATTTAATCTCAACTAGTACTTGAAAGTTCATAGGTGAAAATTAACTTCTATTTTTAAAGATATTCTTAAAAATAATAGTTTTAGGATGGCCTTACATACTTGGAAAAGAATTCTTGAAGATTTGGAAAGAATTCCTACGCCCTACTATCGTTCTTGAATTTCTTGCGCATGAGTTTTTGAGAGGGTTTTCTAGTTTTGAACAAATGTAAGTGCAAAAATGCGTTTTTAGACTTTAATACAACTTAAAATCATCTAATTTAGGATTATGGGGTGTGGAAAAGGTTGAAACTATCCCTCCCCATTAAAAGACAAAGACCAGTATGAAAATGCACTAATGCGCATCGCGCACTAGTGCAATTAGACTGTTTTCCACAAATTGTCAGATTTTGTCAAATTTCAAAAAAAAAACCAAAGTGTGGTTCCATATCCCTAGCGCATCATGGAAGGGGCGCGAAAACCTCATTATTTTATGATTTTTTTGGAAAAATTTAATTTGACTTGGTCGTGTTAAAGTCGAGTCAAAATTATTTTCTGACTTAGTTTTTTGCATTGATCGCAAATTCGGTTGTAGATTTGCAAATGGAGCATGGCAAGATATGTTACGCGGAAGGTCATTTCTAGGTATTTTTGTCTTTACACCAGGTGTGACAATTCATTCATTTTGTATATTCATTTATATTGCATTGCCGAGAGGGCTATTCATTCATATTGTATCGCCGAAAGGGCCATTTATTTATTCATATTTCATTCATTTTGCATTGCTGAGAGGGTCATTCATTCATTTGCATTGCCGAGAGGGCTATTCATTCATATTGTATCGCCGAAAGGGCCATTTATTTATTCATATTTCATTCATTTTGCATTGCTGAGAGGGTCATTCATTCATTTGCATTGCCGAGAGGGCCATTCATTTATTGTATTGCCGAGAGGATCATTCATTCATTCATTTTGCATTGTCAAGATGAGCATGCATTAATATTGCATTCAAGGAATCATTTTCATTCTTCTTATCATGGACATGCACTCATATCCTATCGATGGATCTTATTTGTCTTTTTAAAGGACTCACATTTTGCTTTAGAAATCAGAGAAGGTTGTTGACATGCATTGAAAGAGGATGACAATAGTATCAAAAGTGATGCCACTTTTTTCTTTAATCTTGTCTCTACAAATAAAGTTTTTTGTTAATTTTTTCTTTTGAGAACACCTAAGAGGATGTATTTTCAATTAAACCACATGTACGAACTAGGTCAACTAAGATGCAACATGTGGAACTTTTCGAATTAAGGAGCAACTTCCACCGCATTCAAGAATGGTCATATTGAAGGTCATATGTTTGGTCAAAATTGGGTTTATCAAGTTTCTTTGTCCACAATCTCTTATATTGATCATATCCAAAGAAAGGGATAGCTGTTGACACTTAATTTTGGCCCAACACTTTGAAAAATTCTTATTTTTTATGTTGATATTTTTAATTAGCTTGAAATACTTTTTGGATGATTTTAGATTAATTTTTGATAATTACTCTTATTTTTATAATATTAGAATTTTAATTATTTTAAATTTTAACACAGTATAATTCATTCAAGCCTTCATATTTAGGGTACTCGCCTCTTAGGGATTTGGAGACTCGCCTCTAATCTATTCACCTACGGTGGCACATAGTTTGGGGACTCGCCTCTAGTCCGCTCGGTGCTAAGTCTAATCCTACTGAATATATCAGATAATTATACTTTAATAATTTGCAACAAACATAGTGACATGGCACGAGTAATGCTTAGCATCATTGACCTCAAATGGTGAGCCTAATCATCATACATAAGAATGGGTCATCATCAACATTACCCTTACAGTAGCATCAACATCAAAGGCTCATAAGAGATAAAATCTTTGAAAAAAGGGCTTAATCCGGCCCTACATCATCAATATTATTATTACTTAAACACATCGTTAGAAAGCCCAAAATCATCATAAAGTCTCTGGACTCATAAATCAACCAATAGTTCATCAAAACTTTAAGAATCCTAAAAAAGGTATTTTATTAAACACTTCGTGGGTGGGCAATGCTAGTATAAAATCATGCAATTCAAGAGTGAAATCATATAAGTGAATTCAATGTAAAACCACCCACCAACACTTAGTAATACTTTCATGAAATATGCATCAAAACCCTTCATCAAATCTCAAAGTAGATAAAAGATTCATGGCTCAAAACATGTTCAAACAGTCACACTTTTATGAAACCCCAACATAGTTCATAGGCAAATTCTTAATAAGTAAGACCCATGAGTAAATCAACTTAGAAACATGCAATTTATGTAAAAAAGGAGGATTGGGCACCATGGGTGAAAGAACCCAATGGTTGAAACCCACATACCTTGAATATAGAGATTTCCTTGATGAAGATTTTAATGGAGACTTGAATCTTGAATGCAATCCTTAGATGCGGAAAGAGAATGAGACACTTGAATCTTGAGGAGGACTTGGGGCTTGACTTGATTTTCTTGAATTCCAACAAGACTTCTTAAAAACTTTGAGAATGGATGGAGAATTTGATGAAGATCGGAGAGGAATTTGAGAGGTTTTTGGTTAGTTTTTAGGGCTCAAAACGGCTTAACAATGAAGAATTTTCATGTATATAGGTATTGGGTTATTACGCAATTGCCCTGAAGTAAAAAAGAGCAATTTCGATATTTTTTGAACTGGTCCGCATCACGGACTGGTCATGGACAACTATTATTTTTGCAAAGTTTCACCAAAAAATTATTTTCTTGGCACAGATGAAGTATACCTTGTAGGTACTCGTTTTCCCACTTAATTTTGCCCTCTGAACAAGAATATGAAGTCAGATTTGCGAAATACTATACGGATTTTGAGATATTGAAAAAAATGCATCATAGGGCTTTCCGAGCTATGAGGAGTGGTGTTTAAATATCCCCAATTTGAAATATAAGAAAACTACGATTATGAGGCATCCCTAAGCAAACGTGGAACGTTTCATGTAGGCATTTTAATTTGTGAAAAATCCTTAAAAAAATATATATCTTCTCTTTCTTTCTTATTTTTTGGACACCTTTGCCAGAATGCGGCGATCTTCAAGCAACCCCTCTCCCTCTTTCCCTCACTTTGCCAGAAAATCCTCATCCTTTTCTCCACCTAGCCACCATCAAGCGTCCACTAATAAATAACACCAACACACCCATAAAACCCCTTGTCGATAGACCCTTTCTCCATTTTTAGGCCAAAACCCCAACCTCACAACCCACCAGAAAATCACACCACGAACAGCCTCTAAATACGCAGCCCAAGACCACCATTAATGTAACCACCAAACACAATAGACAACCCCATCCTCTTTTCACTGTTCCGGCGAACAAGTAACCCATAAAACCCCATGGAAAACCACCTAAAAACTACCTTCGACCAGACCCAAAATCTCGCTTGAAAATCTCCATTAACACCCTCAAATCACCTCCAAACCTCTGCCCAAACGACATCAAATGCAACACAAAATCAGACCTTAAAATGATCCCAATGCAGCCGTGAACCACCACCAAAAAGCCCCAAATCAGTCCACTTAACCACTAGCAAAATCCCACCCCAAAAACCAGAAACGACCCTAAAAAACACACCCGAAACCCCCGTCCAAACACCACTGAAAATGACTTTATTTTCCCCTATCCCATCACCAAAAACCACACATAACAGCTGCGAAAACCCTTTTAGTTTTCTTTTTCATTTTTGGCGAAAACCCCCATTGCCACCATCACACAGCGAACTACAAAATCCCCCATTACTTCTTCTCTTGGCACAGCAGCTCAGACGAGAGCTCACAGCTCAAATCGACGAAATCCCAAACTCCAAAACACCATCGATCTCCCTTCAGTTTTTGGTAAACAAACAATTCCTATTATTTATTTATTTTACTTACATTTCTCTTCATCTATTTTGTTTTTTGTTTGATTTTGTTTGTTTCTTGTATTGATCTGTTGAGGTTTGACATTTGTTGATGAGTTTGTATTGTTATTATTTTCTTGTCTACTGTTTCATTTATTTATTCATTTTTTAATATTAAAACTGTGCTTGTTGAGTTGATTTTTATTATTTTTTTAATGCCCAATCTAGTTTTTATTTTACATTACTTTATTTTTACTTCATTTTCTGAAACTATTGGTAACCTTGTTAGTGATTTTGAATATATATTGTTGCTCTATATTATAATTATATGTATGCATTTTTAATTTTGGTTACTTTCGTGTTTTAGTTGACTTGGTAGTATCATTTTCCATTTACTCATTGTTGGTCTAAATTAGTTTTAACTATTGATGTTATTGCTTTAATATTTGTTAATAATTCTAATTCTATTACATAGATGTTATTATTGGACCAGTTTTGATATATTGTGGGTTTGTTTATTTTCACTGATTTGTTTAGTTATCTATAGTTTTAGACTTTTCGTTCAGTGCTACTTTTGTTATTAATCTATTTTGTGTTATTATATTGATTTATACATTATTTGTTTAAATTTGACCAGTGACGAATCTATCCGTCGGATTTCGAGGTTTCCCCATTAAAAAGACAGAACAATTTTAGTTTGTGCTTTATATATTCATTATTGTGTATATTATTGACGTTCGACAAATACTAGCACGTTCCTCATATCATTGTTTATTTCATTGTTTGTGTATATTTTGTGATTATTATACTTATGTTATATTGTGTATCTCCTTCTCAATTTGTAAAACATGAGTTTAGCCGAGACCCACAGTTGTGGATTCCAAAGGGTGCTAATACCTTTTCTTTAGAATAACTTGAACCCTTACTTAAAATTTTTTGGTTCACAGCCTATTTTGTAAATAATTAATTGGTTTTCTAATTATCCTTAAAATCAAGTGGTGACTCCAGACTCCTAAATTAAATTATTTTTTCTAAAAAGATATATTTTTTTATTTTAATTATTTTTTACGAATTGCCACGACGTTGCGCCTTCGAGATGTCAACACTTAGCAGGTTCCTAGATAGGTAAAATACTTAAATATTACTGTTGTATTAATCTTTTTTATCTTTATTTGCTTCAAATATTCACCTTAAATGTTACTCTTCATATTCATAAATCTTGTGTTTTTCATATTCATAACTTTCAACTATTGAATATAAAGCTTTAAGATGACTTCTCATATTTCTTCAATTTTATCTATATAATTCATCTTTTTTCTTTCATGAGACTCTTACTGTAGGCTATCATTTGCATTTTGTAGTTAAAATAGTGAAGCACTTAACGCTATTGTATTATTTTTTTTAGCTTTAGTTCGACATGATATAAAAGATTCTTGAATTTTGATTGGTTGGCGAGAAGGTGTTGACAAGAATGCAAAAAATTATGTATTAATTCTATATATTTCTTTTTTCCATCTATATTGTTACGATTAAAGTTGAATTTCTTTTCCTTCTACATTTTTTTTTATTTTCTCTTTATTAGACTTATTAATTTAATTTTTCATATTCTGATTATTGTATGTCTTTTTATTTGGACTCAAATTAGAATTAGCTATTTGTGATTTCATTGGAAGATAGTTAAATACTAACCAAAGTTCAAACTACACATGTTTTCATAAAATTTTAATGGCTCTAATAAATTTATAAAAATTTACATGGGATACACGTGCGTTAACGCACGTGTCCTGCTACTAGTTTAGAAAAAGCAAGTATGCCATTCATTTTTTTGGATATATTTCTATTTCTTTTCTCTTTCTGTTCCTGTTTCTATGTGATAGAAAATGTTAAAGGGAATAAAATTGCAAAATGAGAATATTATAGTCATTTTATCTTTACCTATCAGCTACTATACCTACATGGCTTTAGTTGTTGCATCCACCGCATAACCTTTTCATTCTTACTGTAGGATCCTTTATAGCCAACTTTAGATTTTCTTCCTTGTTGATTTCCTGATTGAGATCAATTAATTTTACTAAATTTAAATTTTATTGGAAAAACTACATAATAGAACAAACACACACTATTGTTTAGGATATTCAGGTATAGTTTAAAATAATTATTGTTTATAGCTATATTATCAATTTTATAGCCAAAAAATTAATTATATATACACTTACCATATTATATGATGTATATCAAGCAAATGTCCAATCATATTCAATCTTACTCTCTCTCTCTCTCTTCTGTTACCTTTTCTTTCTTTACTAATTTCGAATCAAATCAAACTACTTCTATTTTCTACCCAAATTGATTTAAATTATTTCTACACACTGCAACAATCTGTTTTGAAAATTTTCTAACTTACTGATATGTGATTTGACTATTCTCTTCAAATCTTCTTTGTATTTTACTAGTATTAGTATAGTTATGTATAAAAAATATTCAATTTACAGGTTTGTAGGAAAAGTGGATACTTTTATGTGCATATTAGGGCATTCAATTTGTGCATGTATTTTTTATGATAACACGTTAGGTGTGTGGGTGTTCTAACTTATTTATGTATTTTTTATGAAAAAAATTATATCTGGATGTATTTTTTTGTGTTTCAGGAGAATTTTCTGTTTATTGGTTCATTTTTAGATATTTTTTCTATCAATATGTTCAAATGTATCAGTTCATTAATGTTATATTATATCAATGTATTCAAATAATACATTTACATCAACATTTCAAGTGTATCAGTTCATCATTACACTTTTTGTACAATGTATTAATTCAATCGTTTTTTGTTATATATTTGTATTCATATGGTTTTATCACGACCGGTCCTGGTCATGATGGCGCCTACTAGTCCCACCTACAGGCAAGCCAATTCCCAACCCAAGGGTACCTATCCTACCTCTCTAGTCCAAACCAAATCGATACAACAGTAATATATATGCTGAAACCTACCCAGAACCTGAAAGTCAACTGTACAGAGCTACAATAGACACAAGGACATATCGTATACATATATCAATAATCATAATAATATACAAAACCAGGAGTGCACCTACAAATACCAAACTCTAATGTACAAGGCCGATGTCTGGATGCAAAAGACGACCATCAACAGGAAGGAGACTGCCAAAAAGCCAGAGTTGTCGGTGCTCACCAAAAGTCTCATGAGCGCTCCCAAGGCTCCCCAAATCAACTATCACAACCCGTACATAAACCTGCACCATGCAGAGATACAGAAGTAGGGGTGAGTACCAAAAAAGGCATCCAGTAGGCATCATCAACCGATCGAGTGAAATAGTGAACATAAATAAAGTCCAAATGTATAAAACTACAGCAGTGTAGCAAAACAAACTCAAATCAAGGCATAAGCATGTCTGGGAACAATCAAACAATAACTAAACCAATCAAAGTGAAGAACAATGATAACATGAACCAAACCAAGTACTGAACATCGACACCGACTGACGAAGACTGCATAGGCCAATACCACAACTGCCCCCAACTGAGGCATAGTGCTGTACATGGGTGCTAGGTCCTAGTATCTATGCTTGTACGCCAACTGGGCCTCCATGACCCCAGAAAGTGCACCCGCAGACAATAATAATGCTGACATAAAATTACAGAATCCCATAGAACCATCACATAGCCCAACTCTCCACATCATCAGAATAAGGGTCAGTTGTACATGGGTGTAAGGCCTTAGTATCTAAGCTTGAATGTCCCCTGAACCATTCCCACAGTCTCAATCTAACCTAAATAGTCATAATCACTACCTCTCTCAGATACAATAGATACTCCAGAATCAAATGGAAAGAACCAGCACACAACAACTATCAGCAGTACATTGGAGAGTATATACATCACAAAACACCATGGAACCATGCCTAGCTATGTCCAAGTATACCACAACCTCATCAATCCCCAATGCCCAGAGAAAACATGGACAATCATGGTATATCATAGGTAATCAAGATGGCCAAATCCAGCAGAGTCATATATATACTAGAATCATGCCACCATATCGCATATAATCAATACACAGTCCCCTGGTCAGCATCACTATAGCAACATGCTGTACACACCCATACAGGTACAAGCCAAGTCAATATGCATGTCTACCCCATGCACTAGCATATTTTCTGCCCTTATCAGGACTTTTTCTATGTAAAGCAACTCATAGGGCAGCATTGCATAACCTAAGTTAAGGCCCAAGAGGCTAGACAATCAAAAGGATGACACCCACCAAGATCATAATGTAGCTCAACAGCCACAAAGAATATTACCTAAGGCAACCATGTGCTGGCCCACTAAAAATGTGCCCCTCTCAACTAGATGTCAATCCCCAAGACAAACCAATATAACTAGGGTCTCATCGCATATCACCCAGAACGCCCGTAGAATATAACCTACACCTCCCTAACAGGGCCGCACTCCTAACTCTAACCCAATAGTGCTCAGTATCAACGCATCTTGTATTATAGGTCATAAGGCTCCTTTAGGGATACCACTATGACCATCCCCAGAACATGCATAGGTACCACTATGACCATCCCCAAAACATGGTGTATCTCTAGTCACTAACCAATATGGCACAAGTACATAACAGATAACTGCAGTATACAGGATCATATAAACCACAGGGCAACATAGACTCATGTTTAATCAGGAAACTCTACTAGAAGTACTAAGAAAAAATATAGATAACCACAACCACATCATACATATACATGCCAACCAGATATATATACTAGATTCAGCGTATAAGGTAGGATGTAATCACAGGTCAATCTCAATAGCTAGTATATTCCTGTAGCCTCAAAATACACACACATACAAGCAAAAACCAAGCTCAATGTACATACTTGTCACATCTCCACAACTCCAACTAACCCCTTTTAGACCCTTTCGTAATCACATAATATAAGAACTCAAGTAATATAACAGCTACAACCAACAGAACCCTCAATATAACAACTACCATCTCATAACATTATATATAAATAAAACACAGGTCACGTCTATCCATATACAACATATACTCCACAACTCAATCTATAAACAGTACATTCCTAAACATTCCAACTTATATACAAACATTTCAACTCAGTCTTGGGTTTAGAGAAAGCCTAGCCTACCAGGCATCTGACATCTCATGCTCCAAGTCAATTCAACCAATCTTTTGCCCTCTAAATCACTTTTCGATACTGCTCAGCTGTTAAAATATAAGTCATAAGGTTATTATGACTGATTTAACTGTAAAATCTCAAGAACGGGTGAAATTACATCAGTTAACACTAAAATGGGAAATATTGGGGCCCATGCTCAAAATATCAAACCAATCCTCATAAAATAATCTTCATATCACCCTAAGTCTGTAACCAGAAATTCGTCGCCAAACAGAACCCAGAAGACCAAGAAAAGGCTCGAAAACAAAGTTAAAAACTTTACCGGGAAATCATGCTTTTCAAAACTTTCTTGGTCAAAATTCTCCAAAACTGGACAAAATCAGCAAACTCCCAGCATACCACAACATCTCTCTCAGAACGTTGAGCAATTTAGATACAAATTTCACTTAATTCAGTTAAGAAATGACTGAGATATTACAATGTAAAATTTTCACTCATTCCCGATATATCAACAAAGAAAAAGCTGAGATTTATCTCAAAATACATTTCAAAATATTTGTCAAATCCTGAATTTGACTTCACCATGACGTTCCTTGGAAAAAACGAGTTCACATAGCCTTTTGAATCACTCAAATTGGATAAAAATATGAGCTCAAAATCATGGTATGAAGTTGAGAAGGATATATATGAATTATTATAGAATAAGAAACATGTTTATGACTTATATACTCGTGGTGTGGAGTGAAGCCTGCAGGTATGCCTGTGTTAGTACTTTTGGACGAAAGTCTTATTAGTGAGGGATGTTGTAATGACCCTCTGGGTCATTGATATGATTTTGTTGTTATTATGTTGACTTGAACATGTGTATAGTGACTTTGGGACTATTGGGGTAGTTACGTCATTGGTTGGATTTTTCGGGAGGTTATGTGGATTTTTGAGTTAATCGGGAAGTTATAATCGAAAATGAGTTTTTCAGTAAAGTCCTAGTATACGACCTCGAAATGGAATTCTTACAATTTCATTACCTCCAGAACGGTCGAATTAGGCTAAAAGCATGTCCGGTCCGATTATATCATGGATTGCGAATCTGGCTGTTGGAACTGATTAATAGTTGACCTAGTCAATACTTTCAGAAACTGTGTCCCAGATGAGAATTTGATAACGTGGTTAGCTGTAGAATGTCAATTTTGGTCTAGGTCGACCCTTCGTTTGATACCAGAAACTTCCAGAGGTAATTTGACCCCCTGGGGCTTTCCGTTAAAAGTGGTGTATAAAGAAGTAGGACCTTTTTTTTTATCATAGGAAGCTCCATTTGAAATTTTGACTGCACCAATGCATCTGAAACGTCGAAATCCATAGGGTTACATAGTTCGTTTGCAAAATTTGGAGTCGGACGAGCCCGAAATGAAGAAAAAGATATGGAAGGAAAAATGGAAAGAGAAAGGAACAAGTGACACTTTTGGGAGGCTGCCACATGGTGCAATATGACGTAGCCACATGGAAGTGTGCTGTCAGCGGTCCACAATACATACATACATATATATATATATATATTCCTTCTCAATTTTGCACCGCAATTTCAAGCTCATTTTTTATTCGAATTGAATTCAAAAGGCAACGTGACTTGGTTTTTTACCAAGACCGTTGTTGTGAAGTCGGATTCGAGATTTGACACATATTTTGAGGTAAATCTTTGCTTTTTATTCGTTGATATATATTGAAAATGAGTGAAAATTTTACATCGTAATATCTCGATCATTTCTTGATGGAATTGAGTGAAATTTGTGTCTAAATTATTCTACGTTTCGAGAAAAATATTGAGGTATGCTGGATATTTGCTTATTTTGTCCGATTTTTGAGAATTTTGATTGAGAAAGTTTTGAAAAGAATATTTTTGTGGTAAAGTTTTTAACTTTGTTTTTAGGCATTTTCTTAGTCTTCTGGGGTCCTTTTGGACCAAATTTCTAGCTATGGACTCGGGGTGATGTAAGAAGTATTTTATGGGGATTGGTTTGGTATTTTAAGTGTGGGCCCCAATTTTGTTCTTTCTAGTCTTAATTGATGTAATTTCACATGTTTCTTGAGATTTTAAAGCCAGATCAGTCGTAATGATCTTGTGACTTATGTTTGATTAGCTGAGCAGCATCTAGAAGCAATTCAGAGGGAAAAAACTTGATTGGATTGACTCGAAGCAAGAGAGGTCGGATGCCAGGTAGGCTACGCTTTCTCTAAACCCTAGACTGAGCTAAAATGTTTGCATATTTGAGTTGACATGTGTAGGAGTATACTGTTTATGGATTGAGTTGTTGAGTATATGTTGTATATAGTTGGATGTAATATGTATGTTGTGTATATATAATGTTATGGGATGGTAGTTGTTGTATTGAGCGTTATGTCGGCTGTAGTTGCTATATTACCTGAATTCTTACATTATATGACTACGAAAGGGCCTGAAAGGAGTTGGTTGGAGCTGTAAACATATGACAAGTATGTACATTGAGCTTCACTCTTGCTTGTATGTGTGTGTGTGGTCTGAGGCTACCATAATATACTAGCTATTGAGATGGACCTATGATTACATGCTACCCTATGTGCTGAACCTAGTATGAATATCTAGTTGGTATCTATATGCATGATGTGGCTGTAGTTATCTATATCTTTACTAAGTACCTTTGGTAGAATTCCCTAATTAAACATAATTCTTTGTTGCCCTGTGGGTTATATGATCTTGTATATTGTTGTTATCTGTTTTGTACTTGTGCCACTGGGTAGTGACTGAGATACACGATGTTCTGGGGATAGTCATAGTTGTAGCCCTGAAGGAGATTTGTGACCAGTAATACGAGATGCATTGACACAAAGCCACTAACGGATTACAAATGGGAGTGCAACCCCATTAGCGAGGTGTAGGTTTGTAAGGACCCAAACTTTATACGACCTCAATGAAGTATGGAATTTGGTTCCGAGAAAGTGTTGGGACCAAGTATGGTCTCACGTCTAAGGTCAGGCCTCGTGTGAAGTGTCACAGCCCGTGTGGCCACCCGTAAGGCTTCTGGAGTGAAATTTTTCTAAGTATGGGATCTTCAAGCTCAAGCTAAGTTCACTTTCAAGCCCTTAATTCAAGCTTATTTATGTTGTTTAAGGCCATCATGAGTCTCCTACATCAAGCCAGGTTCAAAGGAATTTCATTGGCTAAGTTTTTCACAAGTACCGATATAAGGGTCAATTTTAAATGATCATATCTCTTAGCACAAAAGGAATTGGGTGCCCCACAACCTATCAAATTGAAGCTCTTTGAATTATCTTTCCAATGCATTTAGTTTCACCTCATTCCGAGTTCAGACCAAGAAGTTATTCCCTTTATCGTAGAATCTATCTAGGCTAGATGGGGAGCCTTCATGGACCGTGAAGAGCTTCACGACCTGTGAAGCTATCCATGAGAAGTTATGGATAAAATTTAAAGGGGCATTTTATTGAGGTGTTTTTGATAGTTTGACCCATCCCCAAGGCTTTTTAAGACCTTTAAACCTCCCCCCCCCTTTACATTCCTAAACTTCTCCTATACTAATTTAAAACCCTCATTCAAGACACACTTAGTTTCTAGAATTAGACTCTCAAAATTCTCTCTAAGTCTCTTCCTCAAGATTCAAGATAGGGTTCAATTGGGGTTTCAACTTCAAGATAAATTCTTCTCAAATTCATATTCTTAAGGAAGGTATGTGGGTTTTGATCCCTGGTTCCTTCCAATCAAGGAGATCCAAATCTTTTCAAACAATTTTCCATGAAATTAAGTCTACTTTAAATGTGGATTTTCATTATTTTGATTTATTAAAGTCAATTGGTTTATGGGTTGTACTTTATTTATGATTTTAAGTTACTTTAAGCCCTATTATGATATCTATTGTTCATGCTATTTCTTATCTCATTCATGGCATATGCACACATGACTATGATTTTTATAAAGTGGGTTAAATTCAATTATATTTATGTATATGATTTTGATAAGATTATGGTTATGACAAGAATGTGATCACATAAATGTCTATGATTATGGTTCTTTGAGCATTATGGGTGATTGCACCATCTCATATATGTGAATAAGCTATTTTATGCATGAGTAGCATGATATGAACTATGATTTGGCTTTTGAGCCCAAGTATGGGTGTTTGCACCATTTTATATATATGAATGAGCTATTCCGATGCATGAGAATTATGAATTATGACTATGTTTTGGCATTTGAGCCTATAAAAGAATTATTATGAATGTGTTTGGCTTTTGAGCCTTAATATGCTTTGAAAGGATTTGAAATGACTATTGCATCTTCTGAAAGCATGTATATGTATAAGTATTTTAATGGGATGTTTTGACTTAGCACCTTTGGATTAGGGGCATCAGGGCTGTCCCCAAGGGCCAATCTCCCTTTCTTTGAACTATGTGCCAATATAGGTATTGAGATATGAGGCTCATCACGTTAGTTGAGAAATGACCCGTTAGAAAGATCTGAGGCTCATCCCATTAGTTGAGGCATGACCCGTTAAAAATGATATGAAAATCTTATCCAAAATGGGAGACCCATAAGGAAGGTTACTTCTCTAAAATGGGAGGCCCGTAAGGAGAAGTATGGTTTATCTTTGGCAAGTAGATCACCTCTTTTCTACTGTGGGGATAATATTTGAATTTCAAGTAATTGCTTGCTTGGTCTTATATGTCGGTTGTGGTCACATCTCCATTATATATGAGTATATTTGCATTTCATGCATCATGGACTTCATGGCATAATGTATATTACCCTTCTTTGGATATATGATTCTTTCTATACTATGTACCCTTGTCATCTAACATTGAAATGCAGGTTTGATAAGTCATATGCGTTGCATGCCCGCATACTTAGTACATGCAAACGTACTAACACATATTTTTGCCTACATGATCTAGCGTAGGGACCGAAGATTTCCTTCATCCACCGTTTGACGATAGATCGAATGTGATTGTGGTGCAGAATTAAGAAATCATTTCTTGGGATTCTTGAATTTGTCTTCCTGAAACCTATGTTATGATTTAAGATTCTATTAGAGATTCATGAATAGATAAAGAAATTTGGGTTGGGTAGATTAAAATTCATGAAGAATAACTTACCTTGAAGATGAATCTTGAAGGCTAATCCTAACTTGATGACTTTCTTGATGATTCTTGAGCGTTTATGTTTAGGGGTGAAGGAGGATTTTTAATTATAAAAATTGACATTTTATGCACTTTAGGACCTTAAATACACTCCCAAATGTTTTATGATGAAAGTACCCTCAAAATAAAAAGAAGAAAATGTCATTAGCGTATCTAGAAAGGGTCCGCGTTTGGTCTGCGACACGCTCCGGGCGTGGACCTTCAGGCAGCTCTACATTCCTTCACTAAAATGGGCATAACTTTCTACTCCAAACTTTGATTAAGGCAAAATTAGATACTTGAAAAGCTAATTCAAATATCTTCAATTTGATATATTATGGGTCACATAAATCATTATATTTTAGGAGATATGATCATTTGAAGTTGACCATTATATCAGCTCATACAGAATCTTAGTTGGTAGAAATTCTTTGGACTTGGCTTGATGTAAAAGATCCCCTATACTCATTTATTGAACTTAGGAAGGGTTGGGGTATGACCAAAAGGCCCTCCCTATAAAAAGAAAAAAAATTCACTCCGTGACACCATGTCCGCGTCACGCCTAAGGCGCAGACATGTGTATTTTTGTGAATTTTCTCAAAACATGTTCTTTTCAATTTATGTCAATTTTTTTTTTTAAAAATAAGTGTAAATGCGCGTTGCGCCTGGGGCGCGCATCAACACTATTTTCATTTTGACTCGGCCACTCTAAAATTTGATCGAGATCAGTTTCTCACTCAATTTTTCATATTGATCGCAAATCTGGTCTCGGATTTTCCATTGGAACTTGGGAAGACGCGTTATGCACAAGATTTCACTCTAGGGGTATTTCGAAATTTTCATCGGGTGTTACAGTTCAATCTGTAATATCAGGTGTAACTTTTAATTCCATTTTATTTTTTCTATGGTTAAAAGTGTTTTCATCTTTGTAGTCGTTGTTGTGGTAAAATTATTTAGTAGGTGTTGCTATTGGAGGTGGATGGCAAGGTTCAATGACTTATATCAATTTGGGATCTTACGATGTTTTTGGTATTCCTTTAGGATATACGCTTAGTTATGTGGCTAACATTGGAGTGACGGTAAATGAACTCTATTCTGAAAGTTTTAAGTATATCAAAGGTTTATCTAACTCTGCAGTTGTAAGCATCTTTTTTATAGGAAACTACTGGTGATAAATAGGAAACACTTCATTTTAGTATCTCATAACTTTTTCAAACCTAAAAAAATTATGATAGAAATTTAATGTATCTGAATTTCAGATTTTATCTTGCAAGGTCTATGGGGAGGTGATGTCGCCTAATCTACACCTCCCTTTGTAGGCATAAGCAGTCGTTGTCAAAATATATAACCTAACCAAGTTTAGGGTCGAACCACACGGAATATGGTCTAGACCTGGAGTAATTATGAGCAATTCGAACGAATTAACCTACTTATCTCCTGAAGGGAGGGGGGAGGGAGGGATTTTGCAATTAACTAAACCTAAACTAGAAGCAAGTGTTATGAAATCAGTAAGAGAAGTAACTAGGGTATTGTCTTCCCCATGAATTCCTAACTTAGTGTCACCAGATAATCATAATATTTTCTAGTGTATAGCATGCAGAACTAGTAAGTTAAGTTTACCAAAACTTTTGATTTAGACGAGAGGTAAATTTCACTACGTGATTTGATACATTTCAGCAGTGTGACATTACTAACCCTTACCTTTTGTTCTAGTACAACAGCCCCTTGATCCAGTTAGGTTGATCAGATGAGAGGGATCACATTGAATGTTGTTAATTAATCTTTTTTTCTATTCACTACTACCTTGACCTAGTCAGTAAGTAGGCGGGTTCTAACGTTGACCACTGTTAAAAAGCACTCATATCGAAGAGAATTAATTAATACATGCATGAACACTTTTTTAAGAATTATAAGTTACTAGTTTTACTTTGTTAGTTCTTCATGGTTCCCACAATTCTAGTTGTGGATTTAGCTATGCATGATCATTGTAGATGAAAAAAATCATGTTATGGAATCACATAATTAAACATTTATAATGATGAATTTAAGAATAAGAAATTCAAAGTTCTCCACAAGACATCATAATGTAAAAATCACAAAATATGAGTTCTCAAAGTGTTTGTCGTCTCTTGTGCGTCCCCTCACTAAAAAGACCTAAAAAACTATTTACAATAAGTAAAATACAAGTTTAAAACAGAACAGGATTTTCGACAGCTTCTACGGACGGGGTTAGGAGCCATAAAAGAAACTACGGCCTGTACCTGGGCTTAGTGCTCTACAATTTCTATAATTAGACTTTAGCTTCACGAGACCTTCCTATCGATCGTCTTCTGACTTACGGCTCGTGGAAGGTTTCGTTTGCTAACTTTCTTGAAACTCTTCAAAATCTTGATCCTCCAAGCACGACCTTATCCATGACTCGTGAAGAAATCTATGACTCGTCTGACAGCTCATGGATGCAATATCAGAAACTTGGCCCTTCACTGGTCTAACTCACGAGACCAATCTACGGCTGGCGGACGGAGTGAACCACAACCTGTAGAGTTATTCGTAAATCTCCAAAATCTTCAGTTCTGCAGAATTTTGCCCGAAATCATACTGAATCCTGTAATCCTACAAAATAAATATAAAAACACATCTACCCCACTAACATTGCTTTGAGAACACAAAAAATTATTTCAAGTTTTAAGTATCAAAAGTGTTGTATTTTAACTAGTAACAAAACTGAGAAACCAACTACGAAATATCGACCTCCGGAGGTCGATTTTCCTATAAATACCGACTCAATACTAACTCTCGAGCTAAAGTCAGAAAACGTCTGGTTACTTTTTCGTACCAACTTCTGGAGGTCGGTATCTACCGACTTCATCCGACTTCACAAAGTCGATTTTAATTTTAAGCGAAAATTAGTAAATGTTTTTTATTTTTTGACTTTCTGAGGTCACAATTGTATATATATTTTTTTATTTTTATATTTTTTTATCTCCGGAGGGCATTTAAATAATAAAATGTTAAATATGTAAAATATTAAAATGTTTTTAATATTTTTTTTCTGGAACCATACCCACTCGACTAGGATTGTTTCTATTATACATCTAACTACGATCACATTCCATCTACATAAATAATAATGATAATTTTAAACTTTAAATTACAGTGATTAAGTATTAATTTTGATTTTACTAATTTTTTACTTCTAAATTAATTCTAAACTAGTTTCAAACACATTATCACCAAAAAAGGTAAGTGTTGTCATTTACACAAAACAAACACATTATCACCAAATAAAAGCTAAGTGTTGTCATTTATGCAAAACAAACACATTATCACCAAATAAAAGTTGAGTGTTGTCACTTATGCAAAACAAACACATTATCATCAAATTAAGGCAAAATGTTGACACTAGGTGGACACAAATCAAACTTGCAAAAAAAATCAATTTTGTCATCAATAGGATCAACTAATGTTAAATGTTGACACTAGGTGGACACAAATCGATTTTGCAAGAAAACTAATTTTGTCATCAATAAGATCAACTAGTGTTAACAATAAGCGGACACAAATTGATATTATAGGATCAGCTAGTGTCAATGCTTATGCCTAAACAAATACATTATCACTAAAACAGACTCTAAAAAGCAAACCAACCCTAAGAAAAATGCAAGTGTATTAAATTAAAAAGATAATCTAGTATACAATAATTAAGATTTTCGCAAAAATAATACCTCTTGACTTTTTTTTTTTTTTTTTTTAAAAGTTGGTCTAAAGATGAAGGGGTTGGCGATAGTGAGCTCAACGACTGAACTTACAATGTTTTCACTGCATATGAAATTTAAGCAAGTTTATGTTAAAATTTTGCATAAAAAAGTGAAAAAATGAATACGAGCAGTGGTACAAGGCATCATGGAGGAGTTAAGAGGCATGTTTTCTATTGCTAGGAACCATTTTTTGCAATATTGGAATTAGGTGCAGTTAGCAGTTTCACCATAGTTTAAATGTGTAATTCACAATTTCACCATGGTTTAGATACACCCATCCCAATAAAAACGAGAGATAAAAGAATAAAATTAGACTAAACAACAGTACAATATAACTAATTAGTTGTGGCTAAAATAATAAGAAACATACTGCAACAAAAATAGTCTAAAATTCATCTATATTGAAATTTATGAAATTAAACCAAATAAACTTTTTTGTTTACCCATTTAAAAGAATTATTTGCTTCTGACTGAAAAAGAGAAAGGATCTTTGAATGTTGGATCTTTTGGACCTCCTAAAAGAGAAATAAGCACATGACACTTTTGATATACATCAATTACTAATTAGAATAATTTTGCATTTTACTGATAGCTAGTTTTAATATCTTTTTAAAACTTCATGATGTTTAATGATACTCCTTCTTCATTCTTAGTTTAACTTTGAATTTGTTTTTGTTAATTGTTTCTCTTGAAATTGTTTGAGAATCACGTTAGTTGCATATACTTACTATATACAAGATAAAACAAAAATCAAGCCCTTTATTATGTGTTCGAATTTAAAGTTTTAGAGTGTATATTCACAACTGATTCAAATTAAGTTATTTATTTCACAAAGAAATCCAGCAGTGAAGGGAGAGTACTGATTTAGGACTTAGTGTGATAGCCCGCCACTTGATCTTAAAAATAAGGAAAGAATCTAGAGTCAGGGAGAAGAAATTAGAGTATTGGAGAGATTTCTGGAAGACTCTAGAACATTGTGGATAGCTCTTGAAGTTCTTTGGAAGACTCTAGACAAGTGTGGAATTCTCTAGAGATTTGTGGAAGACTCTAGAGATGTGTGGAACTCTCTAGAGATGTGTGGAATATTCTAGACATGTGTGGAGCTTGAAGGAGGATCCTGGAAGATTCTAGAATTGTATAGAAATATCTTGTAGTCTTTAATTCTCTCTAGAATAGTATGAAAGATTCTAGAGAGGGAACTAAAGTGTAAATAAGTGAGGAACTTGTAAGTAATTATTAATTACACTTTGGCCCCTAGGTAGTAGTATAAATAGGAGGGCCACTCATTTGTACAAACCATCCAAGAAAGTGTAAGTAAGACATAGAACCATCAACAACAATTACACCACCATTATCAACTTATTCAAACCTATCTCATTTGTACAAACCATCCGAGAAAGTTGTAGCAATCTTTCAAGTATTTTAAAAATCTTCTTTCTAAAGCTCTCTTGTCTTCTTAATCTAGCGTTCCCTTAGCGATCAAGAGTTAAAGGATTTCTAAAGCTCTCTTGTCTTCTTAATCTAGCGTTCCCTTAGCGATCAAGAATTAAAGGCTTACTAGTATTTGCAAGATAGTGAAAGAATCGTGAGCAAATCGACTAGTGTCGCATGGAAGTCTTAGCAAAGCTCTAAGTCCGTGACATTATGGTGTTTTTACGAAAAGGGCGAAAGTATATTTGGCAAATAATAAGGCGGGTCCATCTAAAATTTTACTGACCTCCAAAAGTTGGTACTTTTAATTTTTAAGAACATACCAACCTCTAGAAGTTGATATTCTTTTTTTTTTTTTTAAATACCCCTTATTAATATAGATGGTAGACTTTATAATATTAATCTCTTAAGGTCGATTTTGTTGATTAATATTAAAATAAATATTTAAAAATCTCCAATTTCAAGAAGTCAATATTATTTACACTAAATAATAATGAAAAACATATCAATCCCTTGGGGTCAAATTTTATTAATTAAAATAAAATTATGTAATGAATACCAACCTTAGGATATTGATATTCAGAAAAATAAATATAGATTTTAAATTTATCAATCAATTGAAGTCAAATTTTGAAGAATACTTTTATATGTTATTTAGATATAATTATATTTTTTTAACATATTTTTGTAAATAGACAAATCATCGATTATCCATGAAGGTTGATTTTATAGAACTTGATTTGATTTGTTAATGAGTATAGCAATAGTAGTTTACATTTATTACATCCTACTTATATCAACATATTTCATACTTGAATTTAATTAGAGGCATAAATACGATTATTTTTAATAAGGGAGTTCAAAATTTTTAAAAAATAGATTCATGAACTAATAGAAGGGCATAGAACATTGTTAGAATCCGTATTGTGGTACATTGGAACCGTTATGGAATTTGGGACTAATGTAGCATTTTTCTTGAAAATTCGGACAAAAGTATAAGTATTGGAGATTTGGGGACTTAAGTAGAATTTTTTTTAAACTTGAGTCGTTGGAATTCGTATGTTTTAACTGTATCCTTGCATGTCCTCAATTGGTTCGCGTAGGAAAAGTTTGGAGACCAAAGTGTATATTCCAAGATTTGAATTCCTAAGAAATAAAAGATGATTCCATTTTAAGGTGTGTAGCTTTCCCATTGGGTCAAGTATTATACACTTGGCCACTTGGGAAGTTGTCTTATATCTATATATAAGTATATTAGAGGGACAAGATCAAGATCAAAATTTCCACAACACTTAGCCAATTTCCAAAAGATGAAAAACAACACAAACTAGAACACTGCTGGCAACCTCTCGGGTTGCTACAGTAGTTCAAAAAAATTTACAATTTTTGATTCTCTTATTATTTTGACGTTACAAGCTTAGTATATTGGGTATTCTAAGTAGCGTGGTGGTGTTGGTTGGCCAAGAAAACACGTTATTTTATGACTTTGATAATTTGAGGTCCAATTAAGGGGTTTAAAGGTATGATGAACTTTAGCTTGATTTTATGTAAAGTAAAGCTTATATGTAGTTTGTAGTATGTTAATTTGATGGAAAATCTTGAAAAGATAGCATGATTAAATGAGTTGTGGATATGGAGGTTAAGACCAAAAATTGGGATGGGCATGTATGTAATGTTAAAGTGTTTGGAAACCATAAAAACTTTGCTTAGATAGCAAGGATATGTCCCTTGTGGAATGAAAGAAGTATTGAATAATGTTTATATGTCTAATTGAAGTTTGGCAGAATTGGGTCTATGTATATAGTTAAATGTTGTGTTGTAGCGTTGGGAGTATA